>BPLR01000647.1:0-300448 GCA_021605095.1 Caerostris extrusa
GTTACGCATTGCTGTCTCTGCTTTGAAACGAACAGACTCAATTGAATTCCTCAATATTTTAGGGATCTGGATATCTGAGTGACTAGCAATCTGGCTCTCGGTGATACAGTTTCTGGTTCGAGTCAAAGCGGAAAAGTGGTTCCACTTTAAACAGTAATTCGCTGTCTAATATGACTGTAGAGCGAGCTAGTAATATGACTGGATAGTGCTGACAAGTCTAGCCCGTTAAAAGACAACATCTCCTGTCTCGAAATCTGCCAGTTGGCAGACGGCCTTATCCCATCATGGAGGTTACATTGCGCTAATGAAGAAAGCTATTTTAAAAAATAATCCAACAATACAAATAACTTTTTATCATTTATAGTTAAAATTATGTATAGATTTTTTGGTCTCTATTACAGGTATTCCTATTTAAAGCAATTTAATTTAGATTAAATTTTTTAAATAGTCCGTTAAACTTATATATAATGCGACTTAAGTCTCCACGAAGTCATTCGACCATAACTTTCCGCGGTAGCGTGTCGTTAGCTCATTTCCAGCATCCACAGAATAAATATGGGACAGTGGTAACTTCGAAAAGTGAGAAGGAGTTAAAAAAGGTCACTGCCAAGAAAGTCGTGGATGTCAGGGCGTGAAATGAACAGTTGTGTCTGACGCATGAAACTGCCGCACAGCAAGTAACACTTTCTGGGTCCGTGTTTTCCGAAATTGCCCCAAAACTTCTTCCTAAAGGAGCAGTGTGTGCCCAACCGAGCAGACATTTGAGGAGTTAAAAGTAATTATTAACTCCATTGGAGAGGATGTTTTTAATATGCATGAATTGTGAAATCTTTGAGTCGGATATCGAGATGCATAAAATTGTGAACTGGTACGTTAATCAGTTTCGGATTAAGGGATCAAGCAACTCCGTGGGTGAGAGTTGAGCTCGGCGCATTATGCAAAACTCGACGCCGGACGGAACAATGATTTTGACTTGTGAAAGTGAAGGCTGAATGCAATTGATAAGGGATGGTGAGACAATAAAAAAGATTGACAGGTATATATTGCAGCCTGAATAAATTAAATTTCCCTTTGCAGCCCTTATTTAAAATGGAACAATGTATGATATTAAGAGGCATTACGAAGAAGCAGTCATGCTTTGACAGTATATATTATGAGTTTAAAACATTAGATTCTAAATTTTATTTAAAAGTAATGCAAGAGATAATTTAAAATTTAAATCCTAAATTAAAATGCCTTAGATAGGTATCCCAGCAATAGTGACCGAAAAATCGTACATAATTTGAACTTTAAATTATAAAAGTTGTTGGTATTGTGGATTATTCTAAAAATATATTTTTCTTCATTGGCGTAATAACCCCATGATGGGCCAAGGCCGTCTGCCTACTGGCAGATTTCGAGATAGGAGATGTTGTCTTTTTTAAGTGGTAGGGTTGTCAGCCCTACGCCCTACAGTCATATAGACCGGAACTTACTGTTTAAAGTGGAACCACTGCACTGAACCGCCTGAACTCGAACCAGAATCTGTGGCAACCAGCGCCAGAGAGCTAACCTCGGATACCAGATCCCTAAAAATATTGAGAAATTGGAATTCAATTGAGTCTATTCATTTTCTCAAAGTAGAGATTGCATTCTATACCCCAGCAGGAATGAAACCTCCTTTTTTTTTGTATACCATGATGATAATACAAGTGGAAAACTAGACAGGAATAAATCCTTTTTAGATTAATGAAAAAGAAAAATATACAAAATATGTCCCATAAAAATATATTTTTAATCAATAAAATATTCGTATAAGAATAGATAAAACTGTGATTTTCTTTTCATAAGTAAACTATTTTTTCCCCATTAACTAAATTAATTTTAATAACACTCACGTAGATTATCCATTTCAATTATGAAAAATCGATCTAATAATATCATTTAAAATGTTTCCTATATTGTTACAATGTTAAGAATTTTTTAAAAACAAACTTTCCTTATAAAAATTGTATAGAGGCCCTTATATTGACCGAAAACCACATATTCATTTATAATGATTACCATTCAAGTCCGTTAAACTTATATATAACGGACTTAAATCTCCACAAAGTCATTCGATCATAAATTTCCGCAGTAGCGTGTCTTTAGCTCATTTCTAGCATCCACAGAATAAATATGGGACAGTGGTAACTTCGGAAAAGTGAGAAGGAAAGTTAAAAGGTCACTGCCAAGGAAGTTCTGAAATGTCAGGCGTAAAATGAGCAGTTGTGTCTGAAGCATGAACTGCTGCACAGCAAGTAACGTTTTCTGGTCCGTGTTTTCCCCAAAACGTCTTCCCTAAAGGAACAGCCTGCTCCACCGAGCAGACATTTCAGAAGCTGAAAGTCACATATTTCCATTGGAGAGGGTGTTTTAATGTGCATGAATTGTGAAATCTTGAGGTCGGATGCCGAGACGCATAAAATTGTGAAAGAACTGGTACGTTAATCAGTTTCGGATTAAGGGGTTCAAGCAATCAAGCGGAGTTGAAGCTCGGCGCATTATGCAAAGCTCGACGCCGGAAGGGAACAATGAGGATGACTTGTAAAAGTGAAGGCTGAATGCAATTGATAAGGGGGAGGGTGAGACAATGACAAAAAGATTGGACAGGCATAAGATTGTAGCCATAACACATGACAGGCATAAGCTTTTGAATAAATTAAATCTTTCTTGCAGCACCTATTGGAAATGTGAACAATGCATGATATTAAAAGGCATTACAAAGAACATTCATGCTTGGCAGTATATATTATAAGTCGAAACATTAAATTCCAAATTTTATTTAAATGTAATGCAAGAGAGAATATAAAATTAAAAAATCCTAATTTAAATTTCTTTAGATAGGAATCCCAGTAATAGTAACCAAAAATCTATACATAGTTTGAACTATGAGTTATAAAAAGTTATTGGTATTGTGTATTATTTTAAAATATCTTTTTTTCATTGGCGCTATAACCCCATGATATGGCTAAAGTCGTCTGCCTACAGGCAGATTTCGAGACAGGAGATGTCGTCATTTTATATACTAGGTTATCAAGCCCTACGCCCTACACTCATATTAGACCGGGACTTACTGTTTTAAAGTAGAACCACTGCTCTGAACCGCCTGGACTCGAACCAGAAACTGTGGCACCGAGTGCCAGAGAGCCACTCACTCTGATATCAGATCCCTAAGAATATTGAGGAATTGAATTCAATTAGAGTCTATTCGCTTTCAAAGCAGAGGCTACAACCTGTATCTCCAACAGGAATTAAACCTCTTTTTCTGTACACTAGGTGAATACAATTGGGAAACGAGCCTTTTAACTTTCCTTCTCACTTTTCCGAAGTTACCATTGTCCCATATTTATTCTGTGGATGCTAGAATGCAAAACAATATTATATTATAGCTGGAAATACATCTGAATATGATCATGAATCATATCTTTCAACTTCGATAAATCGGGGATATTATCACTATAAATAGTGTTTGAGACATATTCTCAAAGTTAAAAAAGTCAATTTGAAATAAGATTTAGATTCACAAACTGGTAATTCAATACAAATCATTATCATTTACTCGTTTTAAATATAATGTACAATGCACTTAGGATAATGTAGAAAACTTGTATTCCAAACCATTGTAAATACAGAAGCATACACTGCCTTAGAACGTACACTCCTTACAATGCATCGAGACATATATTGCTTTCCATATCTGAACGTACAATGTTTTTTGTACAATGTCAGAACGTACCTTGTTTCCTATATAAAATAAAAGTCAAAAAGATTCCTAAGATTCCACTCCAAGTACCATAAACATCTTTTACTGAGCTCATATTTCTTCATTATAATGCCAAAACCTTCATGCCTGACGATTTGCGTATCATATGTATAGTAGTTTTAATGAATAAGAAAACAGAGCTTCTCCAGTTTAGTGAATTTTGGAATATTTTTATTTCACCATATAAAAATCTCATGATTTGTTTTATATTATTTCCATGTTTGGATTCTTCAGATTCATTATTTTATATTTTTGCGAGTTTTAAAAAGTATGATTATACTAATTGTCAAATTCCTGATTTAAATTATTAAATTTTTCTTTCATTAATTAAAATCAAAAGATATTTAGATTTTCCCCATAGCAGAATTTTTAAACTGATTTATTCAATTTGTGTGTATTTATCATCTGATAGCATTTGTCTTGGATTACAAGTGAAATGTATTTGTTATATTATAATTTATTACTTATATTTTAATGAAGAAATAAAATCAATTAAAATATCAGAATTTGCAAAAATTAAGCAATTTTTATACATTTTTTAATAATTATTGTTCTAAACTTTACTAATCTGTTTAACGAAAAAAAAAAAAAAAAAACCGAAAAAAATTATTTCAGTTATAATTTAAGTTATAGTTACCTTCTGATTGACTCACTAATAGTAAAAAGGAGATAGACCATCTGTGAATCAATCAATCAGCAGGTAACTATAATTATCATAATGAGATTCTGTATTCATAGCTCGAGATAATTAATTAGATTTTTTTTCATTAACACTTTGCAATAACTGGGTTGAATAAATGTAGATTTTATTACTAGTTAATAGTTAGAAATTTGCGTAACTATTTCACGTCACATTGTACCATGCATCTAATATGAGTCATCAATTATTCATGCGCTATTTAACCAGAGAACTACGTGAGATTGCATGAGATGAGGAAATGACTTTTACTAAAATGAACATAGCAGGCATGTAATAATATGAGTTATATAGCGAAAGTTTCTCTATATTTAGGGTTCGAATGACTTCGTGGAGATTTAAGTCCGTTATATATAGGTTTAACGGACTTGAATGGTAAGCATTATAAATGAATATTTGGTTTGGAATCAACATAAATGTCATCTATACATTTTTGTAAAAGTAAATTTTGTTGTTAAAAAAATTCTTTAACATGGAAACACTACATAGGAAACGTTTTTTAAAATTATATTATTTTTGATTTCTTATAATAGAAATGGGTAGTCGTTGTATATATGTTTTAATGAGATTAATTTTAGTTAATGTGGTAAAATACGTTTATGTGTAAAAAAGAATATCATAGATTCATATCTTCTTACTTATGGATATTTTTATTGATTAAATATATTTTGTGTGATTTATTTGATGTATATTTTCATACTTATTAATCAAAATGACCCAATCCCTCTCTGGCTTCCCAATTGTATTCTCATCTTGAAAAAGAGGTTTAATTCCTGCTGGGGATATTAAGATTGCAGTCTCTGTTTTGAAACGAATAGACTCAACTGAATTGCAATTCAAATCATTCAGATTGATTGGCTGGAATGTTTTGATTAGTTGTCATTGCAATATGGAAGGTTTAATTTCCCATATTTTCATTTTTTTTAGTAAATTATTTTCTTTTTTTGTTTATTTATAAAGATTTTAGATGCATTTATGAATTGTTTTCTAATTTATATTGATTAATTGATTATTATTTGATTATTTATTATTTATTAAATAATTTTTATTGATTAATTATTTATTCTTAGTAAGAAGAGTGCTTATTATTTAATGATACAACATAAAGCAAAATTAATTGAGTCTATTTTAATTAAGTAATTAAAATAGAATTATTTTATGACTAGCTTATTACCCCAAAATAATTAAATTATTTTTGTTTAATTAGGGAATAACGTTATTCCTAAAAAATCTTATTTTAAACTATGACCTCTTGTCCTCCTGTCTCGAAATCTGTCAGTAATCAGACAATCTTTGGCCCAAAAAGAGGCCGTTGAACTTTGAAGAAGATATTTGTAAAATAATTCACAACACCAATAACTTTTTTATCATTTATAGTTAAAATTATGTACATATTTTTGGTGTCTGTTACTCGGATTCCTATCTAAGGTAATTTAATTTAGGATTTAAATTTTTTAATTCCCTCTTGTATTACTCTTAAATAAAATTCGCAATGACGGTTGGTTAATGTTTTGGTTTATAATATATATTGCCAAGCATGAATGTTTCTTTGTAATGCCTTTTAATATGATACATTGTTCACATTTCAAATAGGTGCTGCGTAGGAAGATTTAAATTATTCAGGCTGCAATACATACCTGAAAATCTCTTTATTGTCTCACCCTCCCTTATCAATTGCATTCAGCCTTCACTTTTACAAGTCATCATCATTGATCCCGCCTGCGTCGAGTTCTATATAATGCTCCGAGCTCACCCTCACTTGATTGCTAGATCCCCTTAATCCGAAACTGATTAACGTACCAGTTCTTTCACAATTTGATGCTTCTCGGCATCCGACCTCAAGATTTCACAATTCATGCATATTAAAACATCCTCTCCAATGGCGTTAATAATTACTTTTAGCTCCTCAAATGTCTGCTCGTTGGAGCACACCGTTCCTTTTAGGAAGAAGTTTTGGGGTAATTTGGCGAAAACACGGACCAGAGAATGTTACTTGCTGCTGTGCAGTTCATGCTTCAGACACAACTGCTAATTTCACGCCCTGAAATTCACTACTTTCTAGGCAGTGACCTTCTAACTTTCCTTCTCACTTCTCGAAGTTACCACTGTCCCATATTTATTCCGTGGATGCTAGAAATGAGTTAAAGATACGCTACCACAAAAACTTATGGTCGAATGACTTTGTGGAGACTTAAGTCCGTTATATATAGGTTTAACGGACTAGAATGGTAGGTATTATAAATGAATATATAGTTTTGGTTCAATATAAATGGCCTCTACACATTTTCTATAAAGGAAATTTTCTTTTTAAAAATTCTGCATCATTGTAACAATATGTAGGAAACTTTTTAAACTATATTAGATCGATTTCTTAAAATTGAAATTTGTAATTTTTGCATATATGTTTTTACTAGGAATAATTTTTGTTAATGTATAAAAAAAAAGTTAAAAGAAATTCACAGATTTATGTCTTCTTCAGTAAGAACAGTTTTATTGAAATACATTTTGTGCTATTTATTTTAACTATATTTTATTTCTCATTATTCAAAATTGATTTAGTCCTCTTGTTTCCTAATTGTATTACCGTCACCTGGTGTACAAGAAAAAGAGGTTTAATTCCTTTTGGAGATGCAGGTTGCAGTCTCTGCTTTGAAAACGAATAGACTCAATTGAATTCCAATTCTTCAATATTTTAAGGAATCTGATATCCGAGTGATCCGCTATCCCGATCTGTGGCGGGATAGCGGATCGCCGAGTATCCCGCTCTGTGGCGCTCGGTGCCACAGTTTCTGGTTCAAGTCCAGGCGGTTCAGTGCAGTGGTTCCACTTTAAACAGTAAGTCCCGGTCTACTAGAACTGTAGGGATGACAACCCTAGCTCGTAAAAAGAAAACATCCCCTGTCTCGAAATTTGCCAGTAGGTAGACGGCCTTGGCCCATCATGCGGTTATTGCGCCAATGAAGAAAAATTTATTTTTAAAATAATCCACAATAACTTTTTATCGATTATAGTTAAAATTATGTACATTTTTTCGGTCTCTATTATCAGGATTTCTATCTAAGGCAATTTAATTTAGGATTAAAATTTTAAATTCCCTCGTGCATTACTTTTAAATGAAATTTAGAATCTAATGTTTTGGTGTATAATATATACCGTCAAACATGAATGTATTGCTTTTTAATATCACACATTGTTCACATTTGAAGTAGGTGCTGCAAAGGAAGATTTAATGTATTCAGGTTACAATCTATACCTGTCAATCTTTTTATTGTCTCACGATCTCTTATCAATTGCATTCAGCCTTCACTTTTACAAGTCATCAATATTGTTCCGGCCGGCGTCGAGTTTTTGCATAATGCGCGAAGCTCGCTGTCACTTGATTGCTTGATCCCCTTAATCCGGAACTGATTAACGTACCAGTTCTTTCACAACTTTATGCATCTCGGCATCCGACTTCAAGATTTCACAATTCATGCATATTAAAACATCCTCTCCAATGGAGTTAATAATTACTTTTAGCTTCTCAAATGTCTACTCGGTGGAGCATGCTGTTCCTTTAGGAAGAAGTTTTGGGGCAATTTCGGGAAAACACGAACCAGAAAATGTTACTTGCTGAGCAGCAGTTCATGCTTCAGACACAACTGCTCATTTCACGCCCTGACATTCACGACTTTCTTAGCAGTGACCTTCTAACTTTCCTTCTGACTTTTCCGAAGTTACCACTGTCCCATATTTGTTCTGTGGATGCTGGAAATGAGCTAAAGACACGCTACTGCGGAAAGTGACTTCTGTGGAGACTTAAGTCCGTTATATATAGGTTTAACGGACTAGAATGGTGAGCATTGTAAATGAATATTTGGCTTGGGTCAATATAAATGGCATCTATACATTTTCTGCTGCAAAGGAAATTTTGTTTTTAAAAAATTCTGCAACATTGTAACTGCATATAGGAAACTTAAAAATATTATAATAGATCGATTTCTTATAATTGAATTGGGTAATCTTTGCATATAAATGTTTTACTAAGAATAATTTTTGTTAATTTAAAAAAGAAAGAAAATAACAGATTTTTCTTGTCTTATGTAAGAAAATTTTTATTGAAATATGTATGTTGTGCGATTTATTTTAAGCATATTTTCATTCTCCTTAATCAAAAGGGATTTAGTCCTCTTTTGTTTCCCAATCATATTCTCATCACCTAGTGCACAAGAAAAGAGTGTTTAATTCCTTTTGGAGTTACACGTTGAAGTCTCTGCTTTGAAAAGGAATAGACTCAATTGAATTCCAACCTCAATATTTTTAGGGATCCGATATCCGAGTGACTAGCTCTGTGGCGCTGATTGCCACAGTTTCTGGTTCGAGTCCAGGCTCTTCGGTGCAGTGGTTCCACTTTAAACAGTAAGTCCCGCCTAAAATGGCTGTAGGGCGTAGAACTGACTATTCTAGTCCGTAAAAAGACAACTTCTTCTGTCTCGAAATCTTCCAATAGGCAGACGGCCTTGGCCCATTATTGCGCTAATTAAGGAACAGTTATTTTTTTAAATAATCCACAATATCAATAACTTTTTATCATTTATAGTTAAAATGTCTAGATTTTTTGTCACTATTACTGAGATTCCTATGTAAGGCAATTTAATTTAGGATTTTAAATTTTAAATTATCTCTTGCGTTAGTTTTAAATAAAATTTGGAATTGAATGTTTTGGCTTATCATATATACTGTCCAGCATGGATGTTTCTTTGTAATGCCTTTTGATATCATAAATTGTTCACATTTAAAATAGGTGCTGAGAAGGACGATTTAATGTATTCAGGCTACAATCTATACCTGTCAATCTTTTAATGTCTCACCTTCCCTTATCAATTGCATTCACCCTTCACTTTTACAAGTCATCATCATTGTTCCCGTCGGCGTCGAGTTTTGCATAATGCGTCGAGCTCAACTCTCACTTGATTGCTTGATCCCTTTTAATCCGAAACTGATTAACGTACCAGTTCTTTCACAATTTTATGCGTCTCGGCATCCGACCTCAAGATTTCACAATTCATGCATATTAAAACATCCTCTCCAATGGAGTTAATAATTACTTTTAGCTCCTCAAATGTCTGCTCGGTGGAGCACACTGCTCCTTTAGGAAGAAGTTTTGGGGCAATTTCGGGAAAACACGGACCAGAAAGTGTTACTTGCTGTGCGGCAGTTCATGCGTCAGACACAACTGCTCATTTCACGCCCTTACATTCACGACTTTCTTGGCAGTGACCTTTAACTTTACTTCTCTCACTTTTCCGAAGTTACCAGTGTCCCATATTTATTCTGTGGATGCTAGAAATGAGCTAAAAGACACGCTACAGCGGAAATTTATGGTCGAACGACTTCGTGGAGACTTAAGTCTCTTATATATAGGTTTAACGGACTTGAATGGTAAGCATTATAAATGAATATTTGGTTTTGGCTCAATATAAATGGCATCTACTATGTATTTTCTAAACAGGAAATTTTGTTTATAAAAATTCTTTAATATCGAAATAATATATATCGAATTTTTTTAATATTATTTTAGTTCGATTTGTTATAATTGAAATGGATAATCTTTGCATATATGTTTTAATAAGATTAATTTTAGTTAATGTGGAAAAGTAAGTTTAATTATGAAAAGAAAATCCCAGATTTATATCGTATGTATGAACATTTTTATTGATTAATTTTTGTGTGTATTTACTTTATATATGTTCTCGTTCTCATTAATCAAAAGCGGCCTGATAGCTAGAGCTCTGGTCATTGGTACTACAGGCTTCAGGTTCGAATCCTGGTGGGGCATGGATGTTTGTTTGCGGTTCATAATTCAAGTTAAACTATAGGGTTCGGTCTAGTCAGACTAAATTGCGCAAAAGAAACCGTAAAGTGACAAACTGAAACCTAAACATTGATCAAAAGGGATTTAGGGTTTCTCTCGGTTCTAAATTGCGTTCTCGTGACCTAGTGTACAAGAAAAAGAGATTTAATTCCTGTTGTGTACAAGTTGCAGTCTCTGCTTTGAAAATAAATAGACTTAATTGAATTTCAATTCCACCCTGTCAGATTGATTGGCTGGAATTTTTCGAAAGTTTTGAACTCTGCAACATGGAAGATTTTATTTCCGTATTTTCGTTTTTTTTTCTTTGTAATTTTTTTCTTTAATTTATAAAAATATTGAATGCATTTTATAAATTGTTTCATATTTTGTATTGATTAATTAATTTTTTTATGATTCCTTATTTATTCGTATTAAAAAGGGCGCTTATCATTTTTATGATACAACATAAAAAAAGCAAAATCAATTGAGTCTATTTTAGTTAAGTAATTAAAAAACAATTATTTTATGACTAGCTATTGCCCAAAATAATTAAACAATTGCTTTTAGGTGAATCGGAATAATGTTATTCTTAAAAATCTTATTTTAAACTTGAATAATCTTATTGCTATTCTAAAATATGGAAAACAATACGAATAACATTATTCCTATTTTAAAATATGAAAAAAGCAATTTTTCTCACTATCAAAATTCATAATAAAAACAGTTCGATAGTAAGTAATATTTTTTACCGAAATCATAATTTTAGTCACCAGAGAAAACATCACACGTAGTTATGTTATTTATTTGAAACAAAAACAAAACAAAACAAAAGTTTATTTTTTAAAAACAAGCAGGAAAAACAACCTTATATATTCTTCATTTTTAAATTCTAATTTGTGCAATATTCTCCAATGATATTTTAAATTGCGGAGGAAATAATTAATTTATGTTGATTTAAATTTAACGATTTTGATTATTTTTTTTGCTTAAATTATTTCCTTTTATTTGCTTGTTTATAAAAAGGAATGAACGCATTTTATAAATAACTTCATATTTTTATACATCAATTATTTATTCTTAGTAAAAGTAGGCTTATTTTTTTTAATGATTAAGTTCTTTTTAATAATTTAATTAAAAGAACTTAATCATAATTTAATTAAAAGAAGAATTATTTCATGAATAGTTTATTACTCGAAATATAATTATTGACTGATTATTTGAATATTACAAAATTACATTCTTGTCGTTTTCTAGATTGTAGTGTAAATATGGCAATGTCATTCTACTTTTTTAATAACAAAGTCTCTTTAATTAAATAGTTAAAAAAGAATTATTTTATGAATATCCTATTATTCAAAAAAATAGTTGTTCAAATTATGAACAGATTATTTATTGAATATTTTTTAAATGACGTATTTGACAATTGTCTAGATTGTAGTGTACTAAATATGGTAATCTGCAAATGCCATTTTTCCTTTCAAAGTATTGAAAATATGAAAACACTTCACGTTTTGGGCCATTGTAAAAAAATGTGCTTATATTTTTGAGGATAATTAAATAATTGAAAAAGAATTATTTTATGAATAGCTTATTACTCTAAAAATAATCGTTCAAAATATTGACTGATTATTTATTGAATTTTTTCAAAATGATGTGTTTCACGATTGCTTAGATTGTAATGTAAATATAGCAGTCTGCAAATGTCATTTTACCTTTTAAAGTATTGTAAATATGACAGTTTTCTTACAACATTTCAAGTTTTTGAGTATTAAAAAAAAAACAAAAAAAACAAACTTCTCAGACAGAAAGTAAAGAAACAAATTTTTTTTTGTGATAAAGAAACTTGAATTCATAACAATTCACTAAAAATAACAATCTTACTGACGTATATAGAAATGTAAAGACTAAGAAAAGAAATAAAAATGTAAAGAAGAAAGAATCAAAACATCAAACATTGAAAATGTCAATTTATTTTAAATAGAAGAAAACATGATTCATTTCTTTATACATACATATTTTCAGTAAATAATTAAAATTTTCTTATCGATTTAAAATATGTCATATAATTTATCAAGATTAATCAGTTTTACGTCTAGAATCACCTGAATATTAGAGCTTTTGGCTTTGGAACTTGTCAAACTATTCGAAAACCCATAACCGACCAGAATTGAAAGTTCTATTGTCTATGAGAGGGAATGAAAACAAGAAAGATAAAAATATCCTCATTTTTTAAATACATTATTGATTTCGTTTTCATCCATATAGAATTCCGAATAGGTCCACCGACGGTCAGTGATGTGATACCATTGCCTTCCTGCCGGACTTTCAGAGATAATTGCTTTCCAATTACGTCCTTTATGAATTACACAAAAATTCTCACCCAATATGAATGATAGGAAACGCTTTATAAACGTTATTACACTTACCATTGAGTCTCTTCGCTTCTGAAAGCAGTGAATTGCGATGGGAAATTTCAAATCGTTTAAGCTGAAACCTTCCTTCAAATTCGGGTGTGGTGAAAAGTCGGAAAAATCCCATCATTAGATTTAACAAAAAGTAAGTGTTGAACAGGGTTTTATTTTACTTTAAACCATATCTCACACCATTATTATGAGCTATGTAGCCCTCTACCAGTTAAAAACTAAAGCAAAAATAATGGAATTATAGGTCGTAATTAATTGATTCACGCGATATCATTGATCAAATTAGATAAAAAAAAATACATATTGTATAACTAGCATAAGTGAAATAAAAATATATACAATACAAAAAAAAAGAACGAATAACGTTTAAAACATGCGAAAAATGCCCGATTCGTGGCTAAGAGGCAACGTATGCCACTGGTGAGCATTAGGGCTGAGGTTCAATCTGCTGGCGGCTTTGTTGTCGGCACTGTTTCAAGAAACAAGGAAACTTGATAGCGTTTGCCATGTTCAGCTTCTTGCCTCGAATGTCGAATTACATGGTGGAGTTTTCTGGGTTTTTCTCGTACGATATGAAAATGCCCATAAAAATTCTCCCGGGAAGCACTGCCCTCTTTCATCAGAAGAGCTCGGAGCCAAACCATTACCTACGGGTGCTCCATCAATAACGAAAGCTGCCCCCTTTCCTTGCATTCATGAGTAGATCACTCATGGAGTGTCCGTCCCACGCTGCTGGACACTAAGGATTAGACACAACGACTACACGGAAAAAAATATGGGAAGATGATAAAGGAAAATGATATGGGAAGGTATACTAATATTAGGACAGCGTTCTTTCTATGGAGTATAAGACAAGGAAATGCTTAAAATAAAGGAATGGTTATAAAGAATTCAATTAATATTTCAGAGATAAGGATTTACTGTTCCTTTTTTTCCCTATAATGATGATTTTTCACCTGGTATATGAGTTGGAAATTATATTTTCCGTGCCATTGAATATTAAATTGTCTATAGGGGATTTTGAAATGTCATCAAGTTATTAGAGGTCAAGTAGGTGCATAGTGGAAGGGATCTCCAGTTAAAATAATTAACCCCTTTGATCCCTAAGATCTATCGAAGTGGTGGTGTATATTCTAAATTGGTCATAAGTTTTTCTAGTTCATAAGATGGCTTGCAGAAGCGCTCCCTTTATTTTGACTTTATATATTTTATATATTTATATTTTTGACTAGGAATTATTAAACAGTATTTTACAATTTATTTTATTTGTGAGAAAATTAATAATGATGAAAGCTGTTTGATGAAAAATTAATAATGTGAATTTATATCTTCATTAAATAAAGATGCATATTCGTGTAAAAATAATCTAAAAGTAAAGGTCTTATCTAATCTTTTAAGCTGTAAAAACATTATGAAAGATTAGTTTTGAAGAGATTAACAAATGAAATTTCTCTTTCATATAAAGAAATAAATTTAGGAGCTTATGTATCTCCAAGAAAATTTGTAACACTCAAAATATTTCAAAATTAAAATTTTAAAAGAAAATTTTTAATTTCATAATAGTTTGCTATATTTTTAATGCAATTAAAGAATTTAAAAAGCATAAAAATTTTAACTGATTTTTTTGTATGTAGAAAATTTAAATGAAATGAATTTTTAATGAATTTTAAAAGAATTTTTTAAAATTAATTAAGATTTTACCTTGTAAGATATTAAATGAGGACATTAATAAATTAACTGACATAAATTATTTATATTCATTTTATTATATAAATTTAACAAAATTAATCCAAGAAAATAAATTTTATATAAATATAATATCGTTTAAATGACCATCACTCACATTTTTCCGAAATGAAAATTTCCTTCAATGGAACGGCATCAATAATTTAAAAAAATTTGTAATGATATAAAAATATGATTATTTATTGTAATATCAAAACATTGTCATTAAAATATATATTATATTATTATTCTTTATAAAGAATTTATTAATATTTATCAGAATTTATGAAACTTAAGTCATTAATCGAATCCATTTTAAAAATCCCATATGAATAAGATAAGAATTTCTGTTTCTACTGGCTAACATAGCATATAAAACACAAATGTACAATTAGAATTAAAATCTAAGCATTCATTTATTCCCATCTATATCTAAATCTTCACCACCAAACTTTCGTACACCCACGAAAGTCCAAAAATGGTCGCCAAATTCCCCCGAACCGTCGCCAAGCATTTTAACTAGAAAAGCCCGCTCCTCTCCGAACCATTTACCGTTAGAGAACACCAAGAGCATTCCGAAAGAGAGAAGACAACAGGGAGCAAGCAGCCAGTGGTCGAAGCACGTGAGCACCCTGCCAGTCACGTGCTTTTCAACTCCCTTCGAACAAGTATCGGAGATTCCTCATTCGGAGCCGAGAGAAAAGTCTCGCCACATCCAGTTTTGCCAGTGGAACGATTAAGACACGGGGACTTTTTTGTGTTCGGAAGAAAAAAGAAAAACTTTTTTCTGACTGATCGGCACTTTTTGGAAGGGAAAAAATGGAAATTTTTTCAAGGAGAAGATGTTTGGTGTTTTTGGTTGGAGTACTGATGTGTTTTAACGGCAACGAAGCGGCATTTATGAATTATGATCGAAGTAAGTGACAACGTGTTTTTATTTATTTATGTTTAGCATTCAGGGTATACTAAAAGCAGCTTAAATAAAAATATATTTAAATAAATTTAAATTATAAAGGGCAAATAAACCAACAAATTAAAAATCTAATAATTTAAATCTTTAAAAAAGTATATTGCATAATTAGATTTGTATTTTGTTATATTTTCATAAGTAATTCTTATCATTCATTAAAAAATAAATTTCGTTTATTAATAATATAAGCTCGTAAACAAACAATAGAATTGTTTTTTTTAAAGCGGTATAAATTTAATTTTGAAAAAGAAATGATGGTTTTAGCTACTTTTTTATACGTAGACTTCTTCCTTATATATTTATAATAAGTTCGTCAATTTCTTAGTTCATTCAGATTTTGCCAAATATTATTAATTGATTTGAATGCAAATGAGTAACCTTAACCGTCTCAATATTTGATTAAATAGATTTAAAAATCTTTAAAAAATACAGTTTAATTATAAATAATGTATTTATTTTTTATTAACTAACTTCATAATAAAAATCTAATCTTAGATGTTTTTTACTTTCATAAAATTTTTTTACATGAACTCCCAAGGAATTTAACAACAATGAGTTTAATATTTTAATTAAAAATATTTTTGGCGAAAAACAAAAATTTAAAACTAATGAAATATTTTTTTTTATTGAGCTATCTTATAAATATACCTTTTATCAAAAATTTGAAAAAAGAAGAAGGTAATTAAAAAAAAAAACCGAGAAAAATAATAAAATACTTATATTGAATATTATACAGTTTTCTGTTCGTGAATTATGTTCTATAGCATAATCATCCTTAAATTATAATAGTTTTAGTAACCATTTAGTTTTATATTGTTTTAGTAGGCCTTTAAAAATACTTTAGTGAAAAGAATAGATATTTAAAATTTTTCTTTATCAAAAATTCTTCGAATAGCTCTTAAATCATAAATTGTGTCGATCTTTTTACTAATTTTTCTTAATGCTGAAGAGAAAATATGAATATCTTAACTTCTAATAACATTCTTAATTTCTCATGTTTGCCTTTTGGTTTTTCTGTAATAAATTCGTAATTGTAAAATATATTATTTTTGACTATTTTCTGTTAATACCAACAAAAGAACTATCATGATTATTATTTGATATATACAAAATTTTATTATAAGAGAAAGCTTTTACGAATAAAATATTTAAATTATACATTTAGCGCAAAATAAATTGATTTCAGAAACTGATTATTCTTTTTACCAAAATCATCGCCTCAAAATTTATCTAATAGTCAACATTAATTTAAAGTACTTCAAGCAAATGAGTTATTTATAGAAAATGTTTAGAAATTTCTGAAATAAATGCAAACATATTATGTTACAAATAAATGTTGAAGTTTTCATCTGTTTTAAATTTTCCCGATTTCATTTGAAGCGTTTTCAAAATTAAATATACAAACAACTATTAGCGAAGCGATAAATAAGTGTAAACATTTACACAAAAGAGGTCGGATTCAAAACATTGTGAAGTATTTGTATACTAAGTTTTTGGCGGTTATGAAGCTTTAATTGTCCTTACATCCTTTATTTTGTCCATTTATTTCCTTTACATCGCGGAAATAGATATTCGTATACGAACTGTCATAATAATTTTGCTCGGGTTTCCAAGTTATTAAGGAAATGCCAGAAGTGATTGCGAAAGATTATTAGAATTAACTATGATTGTTATTGAAATAAAAAGAGTTCTTTGGAATAAAATATTTAAATTAGACATTTAGCGCAAACTAAATTCAATTTGAGCAAAGTGATTATTCTTTTATAAAAATCATCAATCGTTTCAAAATTTTCTAATAGCTGACATAAATTTAAAGTCTTTCATTACAATGAGTTATTTATAGAAACCTTTTAGAAACTTCTGTTTGAAGCTTATTCATCTAGCAAGCGTATTATGTTACAAATAAATGTTGATGTTTTTATCTGATTTACAAAACATTTGATTCCTTTCTAAAAATAAATATACAAACAACTATTAGCGTAGAGATAAACGCGTCTATTTACACTAAAGAGGTCGGATTCAAAACATTGTGCAGTATTTGTATACAAAGTTTTGGCAGTTATGAAGCTTTAACTGTCTTCCTTGCAAATCGCGGAAATAGATATTCTTATGCGAACTGTCATAATAGTTTTGCTCGAGTTTCTAAATTATTAAGGAAATGCCAGAAGTTATTGCGAAAGATTATTAGAATTAACTATGATTGTTACAGAAATGAAAAGGGGATTTCTAAATCAGTGAGTACTTAACGTTTTATACATTGTAATTAACTAAGTATAAAATTTTTTTCTTTTAAATTAGGGTGGTTTTTACAGATAAGAAATAAACGTCATTTGTCATTGCTTGTTATATAAAAATCATTATTTAGAATTTTCTAGTTTACAAAGTTTGCAGATTATATTAATAAGCGTTATAAATATTAAGAATTTCCTGGTGTACAATGTTTGCAGATTATATTAATGAGTATTATAAATATCATTAAGATTTTCTGGTTTACAATATTTGCAAATTATGTTAAAGGAGCATTATAAGTATTATAAAGAATTTTCTAGTCTATAAAGTTTGCAGATTATATTAATGAGCGTTATAAATATTAAGAATTTACTGGTTTAAAAAGTTTGCAAATTATACATTATGATTTTTAACTAATACAAAAGAATCATACCTATTTAAGCAATAGATATCTTTAAAATGTGTAATATATTTTCATTTTTTAATACTTATTAAAGAAAAGTTGATACTTTTTATATTAGTACTTATTTTAGAAAAAAAATGTTTTTTATGAATTTATATTATCTATTTTGATATTATAATAACCAATATTTATTCTCTATTAGGAAGTAATTTATTACGAATCAATGATGAACAAAGTAAAGATATATTCTAAAATTAATTATTCTAAACGATAGCAGCATCAAAAATATAACATAAATTTATCGTAAAATATTTACAACGTAATTGTATTTGTCCATTTAAATATAAAAAATCAAAATTGAAAATTAGATTACTTTTAAAAGATGCTTCAGTATTGATTGGCTTGTCGATAGTAATTATTGGCAATCTTTATTTGTAAAAAGATAGATGTAGAATTATTTCAAGAATCTAGATGCATTCTATTTAGTAATCGGATGCAATCAAAATTCAAATTATGTTTGAGCCTTTCCCAAATCATACCCACTCATTGTTGAACTCCTTAACTGTAAACTATCGCAGTGAATCAGTAAAAGCCGTCATTTATTTCCGTGCCAATCTGCAAGGAGATCACAGTGATACTTTTTGAACGAAATTAACAATAGAAAATTATATTTACCCCCTTTTTTTTTAAAGAATGAAGTAATTATTGAGATTTAGATCACACACACGAAAGAAAAAAAAGAAAAAGATTTTTGAAAGATGGAAAATAATTTATCGTGATGGAGCTAGTATCTTAAAAATTACCTTATTGTTTAAAACTGTTTATTTGATAATTGCTTTTAAAGTATTTATTTTGTCGCTACTAACTATAAAATATTTCTATAAATATATTAAAATATATGTACATTTCTAATCATCATGTATAACTCACGAAAATCTTTTTACCGGCCCTGAAGGAGGACATTTTCTTCCGAAGAAATTTTTGGGGTTATTGCACACCTTTTCTATGAGCGAAAAGCCAGAAAACACCCACTAGATAGCATGATCTATTCGTTTCTAAAACCAATGTTCAGAAAGTGCGCTATTGGAAAATTTGAATCCAAAGATTTCTGTAATCTCTACCACTATGCCACGAGTCTGATTATTGTATTTGTGAGAAAATAAATCTGTAAATTGTTTAAATCATATAATCCTTATAAATTTTTACAAAATTTTGAAAACCATGAGACGCCTTTTCTTTAACATACTAGAGAAAAGCCAGAAAAACACCCACTAGATAGCATGTTCTACTAGTTTCTAAAGCCAATGTTCAGAAAGTGCTCAATTAGAAAATTTGAACCTGAATATATCTGTACGTTAGCTGAGCGTGTTACCATTAAGCCACGCGTATTCTATTTTGTGGCATAATAAATCCGTAAATTGCAGAATTCATATAATTTGCATAAATTTTTACAAGATTTTGAAAATTATTACACACTTTTTCTTTAGCTTATGAATGAAAAACTAGAAATCATCCACTAGAAGCATATTCTACTCGTTTCTAAAACCAACGTTCAGAAAATGCGTCTTTAGAAAATTTGAACCCGGATATTTCTGTACTAGAAATAGCTAGTACTAAAATAGCTAGTATAATTTCCCATTATAATAGATGGGCTTTATACTACTATGCCGCGAGTCTTATTATTGTATTCGTGGTAAATAAATATGTGAATTGCATAATTCATATAACTTTTATACATTCCTACAAAATTTTGAAAATCATTACGAAACGTGTTTTGCTAAGTTTTATAAAAGAAAATATAAAACAGAATTTTAAAACATTAGCATAAAAACCGAGAGCTTCTTTAGATATACCTATAGTATTGTAAATTTATTATACATAGAACAAATTATTATAAAAGACTAAAAATTAAAATTTTATAATAAAAACATATAATAAACGTTACATGTTTAAATGGTTCAAAATTTTGTTCTAAAATATTTCATTAAAAATATCCTTTTCACAATTTTTCTTCAAGCATTTTTCTTTTAAAATATTAAATATATTTTTCCTATCGTATAAATGTGCTGAAAAATTTTATGTATAAAAACGTTTTTGAGTGAAAAAAAATTATCCATAACGAGTGAAAATACATTTAAAAAAAGTTTTTCAAAAGTAGTAATCCTCTTTTCTTAAAGTATTCTTATATGTAAGTATTAATTGGGAGCATTTTTTAAAACTAAATTTGAGATTCAAGACGAAAATGGAATGGCTTGTTACGCATTTTTATTCATGCTTTATATTTTACTTGTTTTTTTAAAAGTTCTTTTATTATTTTAAAACATCGTTAATTAACAAATTAAGTTTTTATAGTAAAAAGTAAAAAAGGATTCCATAGTAAAAATGCTGTGTAATTTAATGAAGGCTGTTTTAGCGCCAATCAAGTCAATGTTTTATAGTTACTATTTAGATTTCAGACTTCATTAAATAATTTTATTTTTAGAATTGTAGCATTATAGGTATAATGTAAATCATTTTCAAGTGTTTTAATTATAAACGATTAGTTGTTGAACCATGTTATATTTATTTTTTAATTGTGAAATTAACTATTTATTGTTTTACGAATATATTCTAAAATAGTTTATTATTGTTTTAAATTGTTTTAACGAGTTTTAAATTTAGTTTTTAACGTGTGTATATTTTTGTATATCAATAGTCGGAGTATCTAGTTATAGTTTCTCAACTGACAAATATGGACAGTTTCCGCTAAAAGTCCTCCCAGAAGGTAATGATCTCCAGTCACCCGTCGTAGCAGAGTTCCTATTTTTTTCTGATGAATAAATAAATTATTAAATCATAAAAAATAATTTCACCATGTTAAAAAAAACATGTTAATGTTTAAATTAAAAAATATTACATATTAATCATACATATTAAATATTTAGCATTTATTTATTGAAATCTACGCAATCTTACGATTTGTATTTCATGGCAAGGCAAATAAGCATAATAAAGCAAAGTTTTCCAAATCCTTAAAAGAAAGACAATTTATAACAAAAAGTTTGAAAAAAAAAAATGTTAATCGGTTGGGCCGATAAACAAGTTACCCATACAATTTAGAATGTAATGTAAGAATAAAATGCATAACAGCAATCTTAAAAACTATAGAATTCGAAATGATTTTCTTTTCTTGAAAAGTTTCATTTTTATTTTGAAATAAAATTGATTTTCGCTTTCACCAGACGATCTTTAGAACGATTTTATATTAATATTTCTTCTGAAATAATTTTTTTACTAAATTATTTAGTGATAACTCAATTATTTTGTAAATAAATATTATGTATAAAAAAAAAAGCCAGTGAAGGAAATTAAAAAAAAAAAAAAATTGCGGATTTCATTTGAAATGCCCAAAATTAAAAGTGATCACTAACACGAAAAACCCCTCTCCCATAAACAATAGCCATATATTTTATGGGTAAAAATACATAATGCATTCCAAAAGGATTTTGAGTTATTGATTATCAGATAAGATTTAAGAACTCGATAAAAAGTAGATTAATTACCTAGGAATGAATCCGCTATATATGACACCTAATGATATAGGTCAGTTCATTTAGTAGGTATCCCAGGCTTCAGGTTCGCATCCTGGCGGTGGCATGGATGTTTGTTAGTGGTTCGGAATCCACGTTAAACTGTAGGTCCCGGTCTGTTTATCCCAAAGTGTACATAAGATGACCTTAGCGTGATGAACCAAACCTAATGATATATATTAAAATCAATATAATTGCTATTATCATCAATATTCAGAAATAGTAATAATTTATATGACCTTTAGAATACTAATAAAAGGAACTCGTTTATATGACAAAATTAAATAATGTAAAATAAGTACGAAAAGAAAATGTTTTTAGTGTGTGTAAAAATTTACAACGTAGCTAAAAAAAAAAAAAAAATAACTAACTTAAAATTCGGGCTTTAATGCTGAGTGTCTGGAGCTCGGTACCACATGCTTCGGGTTCGAGTCCCGGTGGTACCATGAATGTTTGTAGTGGTTCAGAATCGACTTTAAGCCTAGGGCCCGGCCTCATTTGACTGTAGCCACAGCGTCACAATCAGACTTCTACCTACGGGGATGCTCCATCACAACAGAAGCTGCCCTTTTTCCTTCATCCATGAGTAGACTATTCATGAGATGTGCATCCCGCACCACCGTACACTGAAGAATAGCCACATCAATAACAACAGTGTAAAATTTTAACAATTTTTGGAAATGGTATATTCATTTTAAAAAAAAAAAAAGGTAAGTTTTAAAAAATGATTTTGTTTGAAAACTACCTTTGCGATTTCTTGAATAAATTTTTACAAAACTGTATAACAGTTTTGTTTTTCTTTGCAGCTGATTCCACTGGTTCATTGATTTCACTCAGATGTATTCTTAAATATACTTTTACATTTTTTTCTAGGATGTTACTATTCAAGGAAATTATACCGAAAAGAATATATTTTTAGCTTAATGAACCTATTGTTCACTAAATTGCTTATATATATATAATTTTATTGATTTCATTCTCTCAATGTTTTTGAATCGATCATTCAAAGAAATTGAATATAATAAAATAACAAGGGGTATAAATGGTATAATTAAATCATGCGCTTTTATAAGTTCTCATCTCTCTTTCCTGTTTGACAGGAAATATCAGTGCATTTCAGGAAATAGAGATCCACATGTCACGGAATGGCAGAATTTCCTGTCGCAAAACAAATATTTGATTCATCACCCTACAAAAAGGAATGAGTATCGCATGGGCAAATGATATATTTCGATATTAACCTGGAGTTTTTAAGGGTAATGTTTAACCTAAAAATTTTTTAGAGTAATTTTCTTATTTATTGACCTTAAACAAGGGAAATATATTTGAGTATCACCGTTAAATAATTTAAAAGTAAATTATGAAGGTTTGTTTGTCGCTCCACGGTCCTTTTTTTCACACTTTAAGCTAATTAGACCGACACATACACTCAAGAGCCAAAACATTATGACCACCTGTCAATAACGAGTTGGCCCACCTTTGGCGCGCTTCAACCGGCCTTGGCATGGATTAATACCACCACTTAATACCAGCTGAATACCACTTCCACCTGATCACGTGCCTTCCACGTCATCCAGGCGAGTTCATTGCAAAATGTAGGGGTGGTCATAATGTTTTGGCTCTTGATTGTACAGCTTAACGTGGATTCCGAACCACTAACTTCCACTGCCAAGATTCAAACATGAAGTCCGTGGTAAAATTATGGAGGTAATATTTAAAAAAAATGTTGAGGTAGCTTTGATGGTATAGAATAACTATTTTTAAGTCACTGTAAATTATTTAAAAATCATCTTTTATGTAATTCATTTTCATTTGCTGTCAGGTATTAAGATAATTGTTATGGATTAATGCAAATGCATACTCTACTCATTCAAACTACGTGATTTAAAACTCGGCATTTTAAGATAGCGATATAATTTTTGAGCGATATAATTTATAGCGATATAATTTGAGCGATATAATTTATAGCGATATAATTTTTGAGCGAAATACCTGATATAATTTGTTCTCACTTTTATTTACCAAATACCCAGTAGCAATGATGATATGGTATAGAATAATTATTTTTAATATTCACTGTAAATCTTTTATGCAATACATTTTCATTTGCGGTCAGGTAGTAAAAACACTGTTATGAATTAATGCAAATTTATACTCATTCAAACTGCATGATTTCAAAACTTTTTAAGGTAGGGAAATATCAATTCTTAACATTGTTCTCCCTTTTTATATCTCAAACACATCTTAAATTTATTCTTAATGTAATAACATTAATCTCAAAACCAATTACTGTTACTTAAATAATTACTATGACTAAATTAATTAAAATTACGGAATAAGAGAAAGATTTATCTCTTTCTTTGCCTCCTTTAATTAAATTGGACAAGCTTAACACAAGCTATTTATTGTAACTGAGAGCATGAAATATGTGCGAATATTCCGTTGTTTAAACGTTCAGATGGAAATATACGTTGTATATTTCGAATTCTATTCAGCGCCAAGTTAAATCTGACGCAGACGGTCTTTTCTGACATAAGAATCTGATCTATGTCCACAATCCCGTTTCCCTCAGTTAAAATTTATTGAAAGTAATTTATTTATATATAATTAATGTCCATGTAATAGGGTATTATAGTAATTTAAGTGGCATATAGTGAATTGATAATTAAGTTTAAATATATTAAAATTGCATATAACACAAAGGATTGCGAAATAAATCTATAATGCCCACACAAGCTTTAACTCCGTCAATTGGAGTTTGAACATTTAGATAAAAATAAAATTATATTCTGATATATGAAATCTGGGGGTCTGATAGCCGGGTGACTAGCGATCTGGTCAATATATTCGGGTTCGAGGCCCGGAGATGCTATGGATGTTTGTAGTGGTCCGCACTCTACTTTAAACCTTAGAATCCGGTCTAATATAACTTTAGAGCGTTGGGTGTAAAGCTGCCAATCCTACCCAGTTAAAGAAAAGCATCTCATGTCTTGAAATCGGTCAGTAGGCCATAGACAGCCATGGGGCTTTTTGCGCCAATGAAGATGAACGAAATTTAAGCAACGACTATTGTTTTTGCCTTTATCCCATGAGAAATCATCTGAGAGATATAAAACTGAGTTTTTTTTTGTATTTAAAAATGAAGAAAACATACTAATACAAAGATGAATAAAATACATATAGTATGGAATAATAAAAAATGGATGGATATCGTGGTGTAAATGCTTTTCTGCGCAAAGAGAGAACAGACAGATGCCCTTTGGTAAGGGCATTTGATGGTTACTTAGCCCCGTTTCTCCATACTCAACACATACAAGTTCACCCAACATTTGCTGAGATAATTCCTCAATGAGTATCTATTTGAGTTATTGGATGTCCTCCAACTGCTATAATCATACTAAAAGGAATCTCTTCAAAGCATCCCACGCATATTCTATGAGATTTGAATCAGAACAGTATGCTGGACGATCCATTCTAGTGATATCTTCAGTTTTTGGAAGCTCCTCAACAGTATGAGTCCGATGTGTCTTGTAGGTTTATCGTCTATAAAAATGCATTAACGACATCTAGTAACAGATGCACGTAGAGAAGGATTACTCGCTGACAAAACGGTCTCCGATAACAGTTCAGCTATCGAAAATTTGATCCCTAATCGGCTCGTTGATCATAATGCCTGCCAGACAGACAGGAGAAGACCATTGAAACATCCTCTTACTCTGATGTTAGTGGGATAAAAGAGTGTCCTTGACTCTCCTTATAAACTGGCATTTACAATTGCTTCCGCAATTGTAACAAATCTGTAGAAAAGACGTGATTCTTTGGATGAAATGTCCAGTCTTTGTGTGCTTTTACACAAAGATGGCCGATTAAGTCATTTTTAAGAAGCCATCAGGCCATAATAAAGCACAACACTTGTTACACGTTGTCCTTTGCAGCTGCTAAGTAATTGCTCGATAATAGATATCTTTTTCACATGCAGAAATATATATCAGTCATCCATTTTTTTTTTTTTTTTCACTGACAATCGTCCTACTTACTGGCAGCTGTATCTGTGGTTTGGAGTCCTTTCCTAGCTCGTGAAACGACACTTTTATAGCTTCGAATCTCTTTGGTTACACTAGACTTCTCCTCAAACCTTCCTACCATTTTGCCATATGTAAAGTTATCAAATGGTTTCTTTAAACCATATTGCACTTAGAAACTCGTTTGAACCTTCTGAAAATGTCTTGAAAAGCGCCTACAACTTTAATGTAATCATTCCCCGAGTACGCTGATCTCATGTGTTTTGCGTATCCTTATAACGTGGTGGCCTGTAGTCCAATTGGCTAATGCTCTGGCATTTGATACCACAGGTATCGGATTCGAATCCTGGCGGTGGCCTGGATTTATTGTTAGCGGTTCGGAATAGGGTCTGATGGCCGAGTGGCTGGGCTCTGGCTCTTGGTACCACAGGTATCGGGTTCGAATCCCGGTGGTGCCATTTATGTTTGTAGTGGTTCGAATCCACTTTAAGCAGTAGGTCCTGGTCTAATGACCGTTGAGCGTCACAGCCCAATCAGACTTCTCACATACATAATTTCCAAACTGTAAAGGGGCAACTCAGCTCTAAGCACAGTGATGTGATGTGATGTGGTGTGGTATAGTAGTGGTTCGGAATCCACGTTAAATGTAGGTCCTTGTCTAATTAACCCAATGTGTGCACAAAATGACAGCGTTAAACCAAACCAAACCTATCCTCATAACGTATTGATCTTGATATTTGCATATGAATCACCTGTCTACTGTGAATTCTGTGTTCATTCTATTTAATCATAGCAGCAAGCGCCTTTCTACAATTTCATAACTGTCTACACAACAATTACACTACCGATATCCAGTATATAATAAATAATTATATACTGGAAAATATTACAAATTATATAATGCTTACGGAAAGAACTTAAAAGTATAAAATAATAGAAAATCCTTGTATAACTTTCAACTTGATGAAAATTCTTCTAATATTGCACAGCCAATTTTTGAGTTTAATTTTGGTGGAAAATTGCGACAAAATATTCCTATGCAGATTTTATCGTTAAAGAATCTTTTGAATTGATATACCATTCCTTGACACTTCAAATGGAAATAACTTTCTGACTAGATTGCAGATTCTAATAAATATTTAACAATTCTGCTGATGCATAATAATAAGCATGACGTGAAAATTGCTGCATATTTCTTGTTTCGTAATTTTTATATTACAAATGAAACTTAATGAATCAATTATCTCGTATTTCTAGGAACTCGTATGTTAGAGTCGAACTTAAACAATGTTCTTGACAGTATAATTTTAGTAGAGGGTTAATTTCAACATATTTTCGTGACTCACTGAACAATACGTATATATTATCTAGGCAGTGATAATTTTGAATGCAGAATATTGATTTTACTATTTTACAGACAGACGAAATCTATATGTCAAATTACATTTCCAAATGTCTGGAAGACAAAACTTTTCTAAAATATTTTATTGAATGTAAATTTGCATATTTATTTTTGTTATATGGTTAAAAATGTACCTTTTTTTTTTTTTTTTGTTAAGGGTAAAAAAAATACTGCTGACAAAATCACATTTTGCAGACATTCGAAAAAGAGATTTTTTTGAAGTTTTTCAAATATTTTTAAAAAAAATTTTGAAGAATTCTTTGAGAAAATAAAATTAAAAAAAAAAAAATTCTGTCAAAAATTACATTTTGCAGACATTTGAAAGAGAGAAATTTTTCTGAAGTTTCCAAATATTTTCCTTTATTTACACGAATTCACTGAGAAAATAAAACTATGTTGAAAGACTTGGAATAAATCCAGTCTATCCTGAGTGAAAAAAAATTGTTTCTATTGTAGCATTTGCTCGAAAAGTTTTGTAAATATGTAAATAATTGCTTATTTTTAGTTAAATAGTTTCTTTATAATTTATATTTGCACCGTTTAATTAATCTGATTCATTTCGTAAAATTACTTTCTTCTATCAAAAATACATAACATGTGCGCTGTACAGCATGGGATTAAAAACTTAGCAGTCAGCGATTTTGGCGATAGACTTGGTGAAGTTTGACAATAATTGATAATTTTTTCAAAATTCCTCTAAGTGAAAACTGAAGTACGAGGTGGATAATTGTGACTCTTCTCTTGCTAAAGCACATATAGCCTGAAGAACTATAAAAGACTGATAATTGTATCTTAATCGAAGTAGTTGAATCATTGCTCTCATGCAGTGCACTCTTGTCGCTGATATTCTGTTATCAATTAATTTGGTTTTGCTATTTGTTTAACTTATTCATTTCTTGATTTGAGTGTTATTGACTCTTCATTTTCTAGGTTTCAGGTTCGAATCTTGGAGGTGGCATGGATGTTTGTTAGTAGTTCGAATTCATTCTAAACTGTAGGTCACAGTCTAATTAGTCCAAAGTGTGCACAAAATGACCGTAGAGGGACAAACCAAACCAACTTCTCTTGTTACAATACAGACCATTAGCTTTCTTTTTTAAGCACGAAGGCCAATAATTGTATCTCAATCAAAATAGTTGAGTTATTGCTATCAAGCAGTGTAATCGTATAGCTGTTATTCTGTTATCAATTAATTTGTTTTTGCTCTTTGTTTAGCTTGTTCGTTTTTTTATTTGAATTTTAATAAAATTAAGTTTATTTCTTTAAAAAGTAAACTGTGTTTCATTTCACTGAAAATTCTGTACGCACGAAAAAAAAAAAAATCGAAGGATTTGGATTGAAATTGACTAACAAATAAACCCTAATTATTTCGTTACAATATTTACGGAAGAAAAATTAATTCAATTTTTCTGATTTAGAATTTCTAAAGAGTTTGTGCAAATTTTTCCAGTCTGACAATATTTTTATAAACACTTCTTTAACTCTGCAATCTAACCTTAATTAGTTTTTTCTTTGATGAAACCCAAATACAGCAAGCGAGAAATCATCTACATTAAATTTCAATTACTGCGAAATTTGAAAGACGAGAAAAAGAATTGAAGCTTCATTCTTCCAACAAACAAGCTTTTACAATCATTCTTCCGAAATCGAATTGCCTGCAATAAATCATGACGTTTAATTATACATGCTCTTTCCATTAAACCCTTTCCAAAACCGCAGATTTTTAAAAACCGCCGCAAATCTACTATTGGAACAATCTAAGGAATTAAAATCCAAATCTTTTAAAATCATGGCATTTTTATCTACGGGGTTCTCCGCCTTTGCAGAGTTCCATCCAGCTTCTTCTGGACGATGTGCATTTCTTAGTTTCGTTTTGGTGTTCTCTTCTTTCATCAATTATTCAAAAGTTTCTTTGTATAAAAGATTTAACAGAAAAAGGCCCCAAAAGAGAGCTTACATGTTTAAGAAGGTTTACGAAAAAGCCTTTCGTTAATCTTTTCTTACATTATTTGATGTTAAGACTTTTTTTAAGCAAGTATTCTTCAGAATCATGTAAGTTCTATTTTTTAAAAAAATGTTTGATTAAATCTGATCAAGAAATAAGTCTCTACTTGATTTAAAGCTGATTAAATTTTTGTTGTGAAAAGTATTTAGAACAAGATTAATTATTTTTAAAAATATCAACATGGGTTTACCATTTATTTTGATTGAGAATTAAAAAATGGCGATGTTCGTATTACACTCATTGATATTTGAGTTGTTTTAATCCTGGTATACTTTGATCTATTTAGAATTTCTTAAAAATGTCTGTCTTTTAAACATATGGTGTAAGGAACTATGCAATAATATTTGTTTGAGGATATTTATATTAATTTAAATTATTGAAAACTTTAAAAATTAATATTATTAAAAATTAGTTTTCTGGCGGTATCAAATAAATGTTGTCTTGATGAAACATTCTTTTGTATTGAGATTTGAAGAGATGAATTCTTTTGTACTGATAGTATTAAAGATTCTTTGAAAATTCAGTTTTATTTAAATGAATGTCTTTTCCATTTTTAAACTGTGAATATGAATGGAATGAAAAAGAATTATCTAAATGTTTTTAAAAATTGTAAATATTTTTAAAATGTATTTCTTCTGAATCTTATTGACTACTTTCATATATTTTATAAGTTTTCTATTTAATAAATTTATTTAAATTAATTATTAAATTTTTTATTTAATATTAATTATTACTAAAATTAATTGATATTAATTATTTAAAAATAGTGATGTTCAAGCTAAATTCTAGATTCATTGATATTTGAGTTGTTTTAGTCCTGATGTAGTTTGATCTATTTCGGATTTCTTAAAAATGTCTGTCTTTCAAGCATATGGTATATATATTAGTTTTACTCCATAATTTAGTGTAAATTAGTTTTACACCTCAGGCCCTATATATGTACATGAGGATATCTAATATTCATTTAAATTACTGGAAAATAAAAAAAAATTAATGTTATTAAAAATTAGTTTTCATTGTATCAAATACTATTTAATACATCTTCCTAAGCATAATTCTAATTCCTAATACTGTAATTCCTAAGCATAATTCCTAATACTGTAATTCCTTAAGCAAACAGCGTTTTATTTCACTCAAAAATTCTGTACACAAGAAAAAAAAAAAAATCGGATGATCTTTTAAAACTGACTCACAAATAATCCTTAATTATTTCGTTACAATATTTACGAAAGAAAAATTAATTTAATTTTTCAGATTTAAAATTTCTAAAGAGTTTGTGCAAATTTTCCAGTATGGCAATATTTTTATAAACACTTCTTTAACTCTACAAAACTTGCATGTTTAAGGAGGTTTTCTTTGATGAGCCCAAATACAGTTAAGTGAGAAATCATCTACATTAAATTTCAATTACTGCGAAATTTGAAAGACGAGAAAAGAACTGGCTTCATTCTTCAAACAAGCTTTTACAATCATTCTTCCGAAATCAAATTGCCCGCAATAAATCATGACGTTTAATTATACATGCTCTTTCCATTAAACCCTTTGTAAAACCGCTGATTTTAAAAACCGCCACAAATCTACTTTTGGAGCAATCTAAAATAAAAATTCAAACCTTTTAAAAATCATGGCATTTTTATCCTGGTATAGGTTCGCCTTTGCAAAGTTCCATCCAGCCTTCTTCTGGACGATGTACATTTCTTAGTTTCGTTTTGCTGCTCTGTAATATTCTTTCATTATTTAAAACTTAAAAAGTTTTTTGTATAAAAGATTTAACAGAAAAAGGCCCCAAAAGAGAGCTTACATGTTTAAGAAGGTTTGGGGAAAAGCCTTTCGTTAATCTTTTCTTACATTATTTGATGTTAAAATTCAATTTTATTTAAGCAAGTATTCTTCAGAATCATGTAAGTTCGATTTTTAAAAAAATTTTTTGATTAAATCTGATCAAGAATAAGTCTCTCTCTTGATTTAAAACTGATTCATAAATTTTTTGTTGTGAAAGTATTTTAGAACAAGATTAATTATTTTTAAAAATATCAACATTTTTACCTTTTATTTTTGATGAGAATTCTTTAAAAATAGCTAATGGATGTTCATATTAAACTCATTGATATTTGAGTTGTTTTAATTCAGTATACTTTTTGATCTATTTAGAATTTCTTAAAAAATGTCTTTCAAACATATGGTGTAAAACACTATACAATAATAATAAGGATATATAATATTCATTTAAATTATTTAAAACTGTAAAAAATTTTTTAAAAATTAGTTTTTGTTTGTATCGAATAAATACTTGACTACATTTAATGAGTTAAGATCTTTTGTACCGATAGTATTAAAGATTATTTGAAAATTCAATTTTATTTAAATGAATGTCTTTTCCATTTTTAAACTGTGAATATGAATGGAATGAAAAAAATTATCTAAGTATTTAATTTATGTAAAAGGATTTCATCTGAATCTTACCGACTACTTTCATATATTTTATTAGTTGTCTATTTAATAAATTTATATTAAATTAATTATTAAAAAAATTTAACATTAATTATTATTAGAATTAATTTTAATTATTATTTAAAAATAGCGATGTTCATGTTAAATTCTATATTGATTGATATTTGAGTTGTTTTAATCCTGGTATAGTTTTATCTATTTAAGACTTCTTAAATGTCTGTCTTTCAAACATGTGGTGCAAGACGCTATACAATAGCATGTGCACGACAATACATAATATTCATTTAAATTATTAAAAACTTAAATGAATATTATTAAAAATTAATTTTCTCCGTACGTATCAAATACTACTTCCTGTCTTAATGATATTTTTTTTTTTTTTGTATTGAGATATATAAAGAGATGAGATCTTTTGTACCGATAGTATTAAAGATTCCTTGAAAATTCAATTTCAATTATTGAATATTTCTTTTTTTCTTTTTTTTTAAACTGTAAATATGAATGGAATGAAAAAAAAAAAATGATCTAAGTATTTAACTTATATAAAGGATTTCAACTGAATCTTACTGACTGCTTTTATATACTTTATAGTTGTCTTTTTAAAATTTGTATACTTTTTTTCTCTTTTTCTGAAAAGACTTAAGTTTTTCTCAGAAATATTCGTTTTGTTAATGCAGTCGTAATAAAATACTTAAAAGACTACGGTTCTCTTAAAATTTATCCGAGAAATGTTTGCAGATTATGAAAATTCTGAAAGATTTCCTTGGAAAGCAAGCATATTTAAGAGTTAAGAAAACCGAATGTATCAACAAAACGATAAAAAAAAAAATTGAAATGGTATAGCCTTGAATGAATAACATTTTATTTATAAGTAAAAAACATTAATTTTGAAAGATCCAAAAAGATTGTTGAGAGTAAGATTATACAAAATTTATTTCTTGAGTTCTTTATTTGTATGGAAAAATATTTGAACGGAATAAAATAATTATAAATTGAAGTACCAAAATGTTTATAAAAATGTTATGTTTTATGGAACCAATGGCAATTTAGGTACTTAATTTTTTTTCAGTACTTTCTTATAAAAATTTCTTTGAAAACCTTTTTTAAATTTCGAATCTGAAACAAAACACGTTTGTGTGCTTTTCTTGCATCACCTATCGCCTTAGTATAAAAATTTCGGTTTAGAGAACAAGCCTTGAAATAAAATATCGTTACTGTATTTTCCTTTTCCCTTCGAATTGGATGGACAGAAGCATAGAATGACAGTCGTCGCACATTTTCCAATGAAAAGACTATTCGAAAAAAAAGTCCTGCAGAATTCTATTCTTGTCTGCACGAAATCTTCCTTTATTGGAAACTCATGAATATACATCACAGCAGTCTGAAGGGGCACGAGGTAGTCTTGGATTCCGTTACTGGAGGCCCTTTCGAGCAATAAAAAACAGTGGGGAGACAAAGTCGCCGGTTGACCGGATCGGAATGACATACGAGAATAAGTCGTCCAGCGCAAAAAGAAGACAAAAAAGGGCGTCGCAAAGGTTAATCTGCCTGCTTCGGTAACGTAATGTTGGTGCACTTGGAATAAGTTTGGAATGGAAATGAGTTCTCCAGGAGTGGAACTGTACCCGTAGCAGAGTGTCGAGTGGCGGAATTTTCTGTTGGGTAATTTTAGGCTCGAGTTGTTCGACGTTTTGGAGTTATGAAAACATAATTTTTGTCTGGAAGGACTATTCGGTTGCTCTGCGTGTTTGACATTTAAGAATGGTGATGGTGAATCATAACCCAAGTTGTTTGCCAAGTAGGAAAGACGGTAGTGATTATATTATACTAGCTTTTGTTATGGTGGAATAGATTTGAAGACTATTAGATTTTTATATGAGTTGGTCCTTTGAAGACTATTAGACTTTTATAAGAGTTAGTTATGTAGAAGACTATTAGACTTTTATAAGAGTTAGTTATGTGAAGATTATTAGACTTTTAAATGGGTTAGTTATTTGAAGACTATTAGACTTTTAAATATGTTAGTTATGTTAAAGACTGTGGTGGATTATTTGGTTAATTGGAAGTCGTATAAGGAATGGAGCGTTAATGAATTATCATATCTGATTAAACAGTGCTACAAAAAAAAATGCTTATACAAAAATTTTTTAATTTTTATTATTTCTATTTTTTTTTTTTTCACTTATTTTATGTTAATTTCAAGCTTATATCGTATTTCAGTATAGATTCCAAAAATGAAATGCATTTCTTTTTATCACAAAAAGATTGCATATTTACATACAATTTACTGAAACATTGAAAATTTCGCAATTAATATTAATTTATTAATCTATAATTCTATGCAAATTCACAAAACTGCAATTTTTACATAAAATGTGAAATGGTTTTTTTCGTTTTTTTTTCCATTTTTTTCTTATCATTTGATTGGTGGGCTTAGAAACTGAGATTTCCAAACCCATCATTCAAAACTAGTGTAACTGTAAAAAATTATTATAAAAGCATTAGTTGTTACAATTACATATGTTAACCCACAAGTATAGCAAAAACAATTTGGTGAACTAACACACCCTCTCGAAGCCACTGCTATTTGACAGGGGGAAAAAAGTGAAGTAAAACGTCATTTTGCAATTAGTTATTCATACAACGAAATATACAAATACATAACAGAGCCTAAAAACGCAATGATTGCAGATTAGAGGAAAATGGAAGACATTCACGAACAAGAAAGTTAATTGGTTTTAACTTGTTTTGTCTGTTTACTATTTCGATTAACTGGCGGCTTAGTAGACGAGTAAATTGTTTTGAATTCAAAATTGTTTCAGGGTTATCGTTTTAATATACTCCTTTGCTCCTCCCATTATTCTAAAACATTTTTCGAACTCGTATTAATAAGGCTTTTTTTTTTGCTCCTGATTAGACGAATTATTTTTTGCTTCTGAAATTCTTGAAATTAGCCTGCAATTTGTGATACAAAATGTACTTGATAGAAAATTTTCTCGTAAGGAGTCATGATTATTATCCAAAACATTATAAGAAACACTGTTTTTATCATGGACAATTTTTTTTTTTCTTCGTTGTCCTGTCTTATTTATGAAGCATAAAATTGGGTTAATACTTTATGATGTACTTGATGTCAGAACAGTTACATTCGAGTACTTTGAATAAATATTTTTTCTGGGGAACATGAATGAATTCCAGAAGTTAAATTGTAGACGTGATAAAATATCGAGAGTTTATTTTTTTGATTGGATAATCTAGGATCCGAATTGTTAAATATTTTAGTGCAATAAAAGATAACGCTAAAAAAGGACTCTAACCGGTATTTCTTTTTTTTTAATTTCTTTTGCAATCAAATCTATGGTGCATATGTTAAGAAAAGCATACAAAATTATTTGTTTCTATTACCCTCTTAACTTGTTTTTGAAAAGTTTGAGAATAAACTCTATTATAGGTGCAAAGTTGTGTCCATAAAAGTGTCAAGAGGCAGAATTTTCTTGAATAATTTTCAGGTTTGTTGATTAGCTGATCTTCTGATTCTAGTAGAGTTAAAAGCCGATAAGGGAGTCGAATCGAAAATTCCAGCATTTACATTGAGCCGATCATCCTGTTGATCCTAGGAAGGAAGAAGTGTGTAAACTCTCTAAAGGCCTGCCATCGGAGTGTACTTTCCAAATGGTGTTAACCCGAAGGATCGACATTGAGTCATCGAAGCTATGATTCCATTGTTAAATAATTCCCAAGAAAGCTTCAAGAAATCTTGAAGGAAAAAGTTCGATTCTTTAAAAAACAAATAAACCCAAAAAAGTAAACAAATCCTAAAAAGTAAAACTAATATTAAATAAAAAAAAAAAAAACAAAGTAAACTAAAATAAAATTAATAGTAAATAAACCATAAAAATAGAAAAAGTAAATAAAACCTGAAGTAAAACAAATAAAACTAATATTAAATAAACCCAGATTAAAAAAAAACCCAAATAAAATTAATATTAAATAAACCCAGATTAAAATAAACCCAAAGGAAAAATAAATAATAAATAAAAAAAATTAGAAAATAGTAAATAAACCCAAAGTAAAACTAATAGTAAATAGAAAAATAAATAAACCCAAACTAAAATTAATAGTAAATAAAAAAAATAAACCCAGAGTAAATTAAACCCAAAGTAAAGCTAACAGTAAATAAAAAAAAATCTGTAAATAAACTATTGTAAATAAAAATATAAATAAAACCCAGTAAAACTAATAGTAAACAAAAACCCAAAGTATCTGTAAATAAAAATATAAATAAACCCAAAGTAAACCCAAAGGAAAACTATCTGTAAATAAAAATATAAATAAACCCCAGATAGTAAATAAACCCAAAGTAAAAATCTAAATAGTAAATAAACCCAAATTAAAACTAATAGTAAATAAACCCAAATTAAAACTAATAGTAAATAAACCCAAATTAAAACTAATAGTAAATAAGCATAAAATTAAAACTAACAAAGTAAATAAACACAAATTAAAACTAATAAATAAATAAAAAAAGTAAATAACCCAAAGTAAAATAAAAAAATTTTTTTCAGATACAACTCTAGAGATACAACTTTAACAGAGTTGTATTTGAATATGTTTTATTCCACTTCGACTTGGCTGCTTATCATTTTGAAATGGCACGAAAACATAAGTTATGTCTGGAGGACCATTCGATTGTCTTCCACGGACGGCAATTCAGAAGCAGTGAATCATGACGCCTAATTGCTCGCGAGGCACGAAAAAGGGGGTAGCACTTATATTATGACTTAATCCTTTTAGTTATGGCCTTGAATTAAACCAAAGCGGGCACAAAGCGAAGTGCGGTTAGCGAAGATGGTTATTATTATTCAGGGGTGTCGAAACAATTTACTTTTAAGTGGGTGATGCAAAGAACAAAAGCTTTAGAAAAGGGAGTAAGCGGGGGGCGAACGTCACCCCACAAATTTTTGTGGCATGAAATAAACTTTATTTATAATGCTTAGTTTTAACTATGTAACAAGTAAAATGCAATTAACTTTTAAAAAAAATTCCTCGACTGTCTGTAATAGGGATGTAAAAGTCCCATTTCCTGTTATATCATAATCAACTGATGAAATTAGTGCATAATTGGATTATAGTTAGAATGCATTGTAAGGATTTTGTTAAAGATGCACTTTGTAGCTTTTGAAAATGAGGAAATAGGTTATACTTTTGAAAAGATAAAACACTGAAGAGAATTGCTTTAATATTCTTAAACAAGAATCATCAAATAATTAAAAAAAAAAAAAAAAAGGGCTATCATGTTAATATAGGGAAGACTAATTTTTAAAAATAAAGACATTTATTATTGTGCAAGACAAAATAATATACATGAAATAGTATATTTTTGAAAATTAAAAGAAAAAAATAGCAGTGATATAAATAGATGTCAAATTTTTGAGGCACTATTTTTTGTAGCATTTTTTATCATGAAAAAGTCTGTTTTTATCAATAAAAAATAGTTCTTTTGTAAAATTGTTTCTGAAACAATACTAATTTTATAAATTAGTGATTTTAAATTAATTAACGATTTCTTAAATACTAATTTTATCAATTATCTTCATTTCGTTATATATGAAGTAACAGAATTTATTTCAAAATTAACCCCAATTTTTCAAAAATTAAATCCTTACATCAGTTTTTTTTTTACCACACAATTTTAAAAATGTTTTTACAATCGATTTTCTTTAATATATAATGCAAGTCAAATAAAATTTCAAGAAATAAAAGAATTTTCCTCTACATAGAAAAGGAATGAGATGTCAACAATTTTCCTAAATTTTGTATAAATTTTTAATCTAATTCAGCAGGCAATACATAGACAGTTATCTTTATGCGATGAGCAAGTGCTGCACGGCTGTTACTAATTTAACACTACCCAGGGGGCACGTGTAGCTTGAAGATATGCTACGGACACGAGTAACACTACGCCCACAATGCTCTACGATCTAGACCGGGCCCTATGGTTTAAAGGGGAGTCCGAACCACTACAAACATACATGGCGCCGCCGGGACTCGAACTCGAAACGCGTGGTACCCAGAGCCAGAGCGCTAATCACTCGGCCATCAGGGCAACCGGCTGATTTTTATATAAAGTGCAAGTTCCAATCTTATAAATATTGATTTCAAGTATAGAAAAATATGCTTATGCTTTAAAATAACTATTTAAACGACGGTACTCATTAAATTTAATCGATAACCGCCTTTAAAAGATTTGCTTAAAAGTAATCATCATTAATTAAATAATCTTTTAAATAATGTAGAATAATCGAAATCACGTCCGTTGCTTAGACTTTCAAGGTGACTTGCAGCAATTAATAAATTCAAAATAATTACCCTTTAAAAGTGACGGAAAGCCGTACAATCCTTCACTCTGAAAGAGTAACAAACACGAAAGACACTTCAGAACGCCTCTGATAATCTCTCCAAATTGATTTCATTAACTGCCAGACAAATTAACAAAAAATCATCTCAGCTGTCACAAAGGAGGTATTGATTAACTTTTCAGTTTTTAATCCGCTTTGCGAGCTGATTTCAGCCGTCAAGTGCTCATAATTTTTCCTCTTTTCCGCCGTGCACGGCGTAACCGATCCACGCTTTCACAAGTCTTCCACAAAGATGACATTTTAATCTCAGGTATTCATCTCTGATCTACTCTTTAATGGGGCTGTCGAATCTTGGTGAGAGGCCTCCCGCGCCGATGCCTATTAGAGGGAAGAAAAGGAAGTGGCAATTACACAGCTGCCTCATCAAGCCGCCAAGAGTGCCCTTTGACGTTTTCTTTTTAGACTTGGATGGTGGTGTCCACCTTGAAGGCTTCTTAAATGGGCGGATTGTGTTGCAACGCTATCAAGGACTGAGCCTTTTGAAAAGGGAATGATTCGAGTGTTGTGTTAGAATAATATTGTTTTTGTTCGCAGATTATCGATAAACATTAAAAGGCGGAATAACTTTAAACAGATTTATGTATATAGAGTGTTGTTTGCAATGGGGATCTTTATTGTTTTTAAAAGATGTTCTGTAAGCTATAAAATAATAAACAAAATATAGTATTTTGTTCTTTACTTTTATAGTAGTATTCGCCAGTATTTAATGTTCATAACATGTTTTTCTTTTCTTATCACTTGATAGACAACGACATCTAAACTAAGTCCAGAATCCGTGTGGTCTGGGCCTTAATGGCCGATTGTCTAGCACTCGATATTGCAGGTTTCGGGTTCGCGTCCATTAATAAATTCAAAATAATCACTCTAAAAGGGATGAAAGCTGTAATATCCCTATCTGTGATATTGCCCCTTAAAAGTTGTTTAAAAAGTAATCAAAGTCTTGTAATTAAATAAATCTTGTAATTAATCTAATCTTGTAATTAAATAAATCTAATCTTGTAATTAAATAAATCTAATCTTGTAATTAAATAAATATTTTAAATAATTTAAAATAATCGAAAGAAATCACGTCCGTTGCTCAGATTTTCAAGTGACTAGCAATTAATAAATTCAAAAGAATCACCCTTAAAAGAGACGGGAAGCCGTAATATCCTACACTCACAAAGTAACAGACATGAAAGGCACTTCAAAACGACTCCGATAATCTCTCCAAATTGATTTCATTAACTGCCAGACAAATTAACAGAAAACATCTCGGCTGTCACAAAGGAGGTATCGATTAACTTTTCAGCTTTTCTAATCCGCTTTCCGAGCTGATTTCCGCCGTCAAGTGCTCCTTCTTTTCCGCCTTGTCCACCTTGCACAGCGTAAGCGATCCAGGCTTTCGCAAGCCCTCCGCAAAGATGACATTTTAGTCTCAGGTATTCATCTCTGATCTATTCTTTAATGGAGCTGTCGAATCTTGGTGAGAGGCCTCCCGCGCCGATGCCTATTAGGGGGCAGAAAAGAAGTGGTAATTACACAGCTGCCTCATCAGGTGCCTTTTTTGACGTTTCCTTTTTAGACTGGATGGTGGTGTCCACCTTTGAAGGCTTCTTAAATGGGCGGATTGTGCTGCAGCGCTGTCAGGTTTGAGCCTTTTGAAAAGGGAATGATTCAAGTGTGTTAGAATAATATTGTTTTTGTTCGCAGATTATCGATAAACATTAAAATGAAGGAATAACTTTAAACAGATTTATGCATGCAAAGTGTCGTTTGGAACGGAGGATCTTTTATTGTTTTTAAAAGCTGTTTTGTAAGCTATAAAATAACTTGAGTAATAAACATAATATAGTATTTTGTTCTTTTTATAATAGTGTTCGTTAGTATTTAATGTTTTTGTTCTAATGTAGCTGGCAAACACTTAGACAATTATCTTTGATGCCTTAAGGCAAGCGCTGCACCGACGTTACTCATAGCACTACCCAGGAGGCACATGTAGCTTGAAGATAAGCGACGAACGCAGAGTAACCATACCCCAGCAACGCTCTACGATCATGTTAGACCGGGACCTATGGTTTTAAAGTGTATTCGAACCACTGCAAACTTCCATGGCACTTCCGGAATTCAATCAGAAACCCACGGTACCGGTATCAGAGTGCTCTAGCTACTCAGCCATCAGGTCTCATTTTCTTACATAAAGTGTCAGTTCAATCTTATAAATATTGATTTCAAGTGTAGAAACATACGCTTAAACTTTAAAATAACTATTTAAATGACGGTACATTAAGTTTTAACGAATATCGCCCGTTAAAGATTTGTTTAAAAAGTAATCATCTTCTAATTAGGTAAATTTTTTTTTAAAATAATGTAGAATAATCGAAATAACGAAATTGTACTCGGATTTTTGTTACTCAGAATCTTTTACTCAGATTTTCAATGTGACTAACAGCAATTAATAAATTCAAAAGAATCGTCGAAAGAGACGGGAAGTCGTAATATCCTTCACTCTCAAAGAGTAACAAACACGAAAAACACTTCAGAACGCCTCCGATAATCTCTCTAAATTGATTTCATTAACTGCCAGACAAATTAACAAAAATCCTCTCAGCTGTCACAAAGGAGGTATTGATTAACTTTTCAGCTTTTAATCCGCTTTTCGAGCTGATTTCAGCCGTGAAGCGCTTTTTTGAGGCGCAAGGCTAACCGATCCCACGCTTTTTCTCAAGCCTGCCCTAAAGATGACATTTTAATCTCGGGTATTCATCTCTGATCTATTCTTTAATAGGGCTATCGAATCTTGGTGAGAGGGCTCCGCAGCGATGCATATTAGAGGGGAGAAAAGGAAGTGGTAATTACGGGGCTGCCTCATCAAGCCGCCAAGAGTGCCTTTGACGTTTTCTTTTTAGACTGGATGGTGGTGTCCACCTTTGAAGGCTTCTTAAATGGGCGGATTGTGTTGCAGCGCCGTTGGTGTTGTCAGGATTGAGCCTTTTGAAAAAGGGGAAGGATTCAGTGTTGTGTTAGAAAACATTGTTTTTGTTCGCAGATTATCGATAAACATTAAAAGGGATTAATAACTTTAAATCTATTTATGCATGCTAAGTGTTGTTTGAAATGGATAATCTTTCACTCCATTTTATTGTTTCGGAAAGCTGTTTGTAAGCTATAAAATAAGCCGAGTAATAAATAAAATAAAGTATTTTCTTTTTTTATAATAGTGTTCATTCGTATTTAATGTTCATAACGTATTTTTTTTTTTCTTATCCAACTTGGTAGACAGCAAACATCTTAAAAGATTTGTTTAAACAGTAATCATCTCGTGATTAATGAAATAATCTTTATATAATGTAGAATAATCGAAATCGCATCTGTTACTCCGATTTTCAAGGTGACTATCAATTAATAAATTCAAAAACAATCAAACTGAAAGAGACGGAAGCTGTAATATCATCGCTTAAAATGTTTAAAAGGGGATCAACTTATGATTAAGTAAATAATCTTTTAAAAAATGCAGAATACTTAAAATAATCGAAATCACGTCCGTTACTCAGATTTTCACGATGACTAGCAGCAATTAATAAATTCAAAGAATCACCCTGAAAGAGACGGGAAGCCGTAATACCCTTCACTCACAAAGTAACAAACACGAAAGGCACTTCAGAACGCCTCTGATAATCTCTCCAAATTGATTTCATTAACTGCCAGACAAATTAACAAAAATCATCTCAGCTGTCACAAAGGAGGTATTGATTAACTTTTCAGCTTTCTAATCCGCTTTGCGAGCTGATTTCAGCCGTGAAGAGCTAATTTTCCTCTTTTGTAAGCGTGCACGGCGTAACCGATCCACGCTCTTTCGCAAGCCTTCCACAAAAAGATGACATTTTAATCTCGGGTATTCATCTCTGATCTACTCTTTAATAGGGCTGTCGAATCTTGGTGAGAGGCCTCCGCGCCGATGCCTATTGGGGAGAAAAGGAAGTGGTAATTACACAGCTGCCTCATCAAGCCGTCCTTTGACGTTTTCTTTTTAGGCTGGATGGTGATGTCCACCTTGAAGGCTTCTTAAATGGGCGGATTGTGTTGCAGCGCTGTTGTGGGCTGTCAGGATTGAGCCTTTTGAAAGGGAATGGTGCGAGTATTGTGCTAGAATAACATTGTTTTTTGTTCGCAGTTTATCGATAAACATTAAAAGGAAGGAATGACTTTTAAACAGATTTATGTATGTAAAAGTGTTGTTTGCAATTTTAAGATCTTTATTGTTTTTGAAAGCTGTAAAAAACTCGACTAATAAACAAATCATAATATTTTGTTTTTCTCTTTTTTTATAATACTAGTAGTGTTCGTTTGTATTTATTGTTCATAACGTGTAAAAACATAAAAGCCTTTTTGTTCTAGTTATGCTATAATAGTATTTAATATACACGAAAGTATTCAGAATTCTGAATCTATTGTATAACGCTGAATGTGTGCAATAAGCTGTATATTACGCTGAATCTGTTGTGTATATGCTGCAGTGGCAAATTTCTTATAATCGCAAGTGACCTGGTCAAAATATCCAACATTGGAAAAAAACCCCACCTATATTAATACTTTAATATTAGTATACTTAGTAAAATGTTAATTTTATTTGTAAAACTTGTCATTTAAAGAGAGTCAATGACTGTCTATCGAGTACTACCTTGATGTGCTTCGTGCAACAAATGATGACAGCATAGAAATCTATTAAATTAAGTTAAATTAAAAAATTAAATGAACAAAAAACACTTAAATATATAAATTTATTTTTATATTTTTTCACTTATCTGACTTTACATTTGTATTTATAATCCATTTTTTTGAAATTCTAGAAAGACTTCAAGGACCCCCTATGTATTTCCCAGCGTAACATCTAAAAGTTTTTCTGAAGTTTTAATGGATTGGATCCCTTCAGCAATCAATGAACAATCGGAAGTATTTCTGCAAAAAAGAAGGATTCGAAAGATAAAATAAACTGCAAAATTCTTTAAATTGCGTTAAATTGAAGGAAATAAGAATAGAGATTTTTTGGAATGCTGACTTAGCTATCATTGATTCCAAATTCTATTGCAATGATTTGTTTCTATAAAAGGGAACATTACATCTCAGAATATGGAATATAAACAACCTACCCCCCTCCCCCCAAAGAAAAGCTGCTAATTTGTTGTAATAGTTGCGCTGAAAATTATTTTTCAATAAAATTTATCAAAAGCTTCGATAAAATTAAATAAATGTAAGGCCGACTAGTAAATTATTACTTGACATTCATATTGATTCATTTTTGCTGTGTTTTAACATTTTCAGAATAAATGCATTAAATATTTATTGATTATTGTTTCAGCAATTAACCTTGATGATTTTTTTAAATTTTGGTTAGATGTAAATTAACGAACAAAAATATATTCAGTTCCTCTTAATCTTTCTAGTCCTACATAGACTGTCATTAAGTATTTGAATTGGGGAAAATTTTATTGGAAGAAATCATTTCTAAATTCCTCCTAACACACTTCAAGATGTCGCGAACTGAATCAATACTTGAATAAAATGCACCTCATTTGAAAGTTTAATAATAAAACTGAAAAGAAAGAAAGGAAAACAGATAGTTCGGAATTGTTTTTATTAATAATATCCTAACATTAAGAAACCCCTTGACTTAAATCCTGGGCCCTTTGCAGTGGTTTAGAAAAACAAATTAAAAAATAAAAACAAAAGATTTGGTGTTTTATCATTTTCCGATCATTAAGGAATTATTATAAAAGCAATATTTTTATACCGGAAAATAAATTTATTTTGACAGGAAAAGCACTTAGGGCGACGCTTTTTGTAATTATTAAAAGTGAAAACGTTCCTGAAGTTTACGTTTTTGGCACTTCTTGCTTCAAAATCTAATTTAATGAGACGTTGCAGAAGACACGGGAAGCCTCCCCTGTTTGCTTTGCCAAAGCCCCTTGGTTCCATTAGAACGGCCTCGTTTCGAATGGCTTCTCTGAGCTTTCTTCTTCCATTTGGTAAAACAGCATAATTATGAAATCACATTTGACTTGCTTGGCTAATAACAGCCCATTTTATAAGAGTTCGTTTATTGACTTATTTTTGTTTGATAATTTGTTACTGAAAAAATATCACCAGAGAGTATTTTGTCTCTAAATACTTTGTTATTAAAGAAATTTTTTGAAATATTTAGGATGATATTTAATTTTAGAGTGGTAAAAATTAAGATCTTTATTTTTAATTCAAGAAATTAAATACGTTTTTATTTTGTTAATATAATTAATGCAAAAAATTGTCAAATGCATTTCCTCAAATGAAACTTCAGTCCCGAAATAAGAATCAAATCAGGACCTGAATGCTATGAATCTAGCGCTATGGCCTTCGGTGCCACAGGTTTCAGAACCGAGTCCCGACGATGCCATGAATGTATGTAGTGTTTTAGAAACCCCTTTGAACCGTAGGTCCCGGTCTAAAATGATCGTAGAGCATGGTGGGGTTAGTGTTACTCCAGTTCGTAGCGTATCTTGAAGCTAAATGTGCCCCCCTGGGTAGTTCTAAAATCAGTAACAGCGGTGCAGTGCTTGCTTATGGCATAAAAGATAACTGTCTGTATTGCCGGCTGCATCAAAAAAAATTTCTGCAAAAATAAAAGGAAATGTTAATTTATATTTCTTTAAGAAATTGTTTAATGTAGTTTACCTGGTAAAATGTTAATTTTATTTGGAAAAACCTGTTACTTTTTACAGTGGGAGTCAATGGCAATCGAGTATTATCTTGCAAATGATAACAGTATAGAGGCATTTTAAATTATTTCAAACTAGAATCAAATAAAAAAGCAAAACACTAGAAAAATATAACAAAATTAAGCATATATTTTTATTTATTTGTTTTCACATTTACTTTTATAATCACTTCTTGAAATTCTAAAGAGACTTTCCCAGAATTGCATCTAAAAGTTTTTCTGGATCTCTTTAGCAATCAGTGACACATCGGAAGCATTTCTGCAAAAGAAGGATTCGAAAGATAAAATAGATTTAAAAATTCTTTAAATTGCATTAAATTGAAGGAAATAGAATCGAGACTTTGGAATGCTGACTTGGCTGTCATTTATTCCGAATTCTATTGCAAGGATATATTTCTATAGAAGGGAAAATTAAATTTCCAATTATGAAATATAAAATAACCCCAAAATAAAAGCCGTGAATCAAATTTAATTGCAACAGTTGCATTGAAAGCATATTATTCAATGAGTTTCATATAAAACTGCGTCAAAAAGCGTCGATAAAATTAAGTGAATATAACACAGACCTGTAAACTATTACTTGATTAATTAATTTTTGTTGCGTTTCAAAAATTTGCAAGCTTTCAAAATAAGTGCATTAAACATTTATTGATTATTATTTCTACAATTAACCTCGATTATTTTTTAAATTCTTGATTACGATGTAAATTCCAAACTAAAATATATCCCGTTTCTCTTAATCTTTCTAGTCCTACATAGACTGTCAGTAGTATTTGAATTGGGGGGAAAATTTTATTGGAAGAAAACATTCCTAAATTCCTCCTAACATACTTCAAAATGTCCCGAATTGAATCAATACTTGAATAAAACTGCACCTCATTCGACAGTTTAATAATAATAAAAAAAAAAAAATGAAAATAAAAGGAAAACGGATAGTTTGGAATTGTTCTTGGCTATTAATAAATCCTAACATTTATGAAATCCCTTGACTTAAATCCTCCACCCTCTCCACCCTTTGCAGTGGTTTAGAAAAACAACCCCCTCCAAAAAAATTCATCATTTTCCGATCATTAAGGAATTATCATAAAAGCAATATTTTTTATAATGGAAACAAATTTATTTTGACTGGAAAAGCACTTAGGGCGACGCTTTTTTTGTAATTATTAAAAGTGAAAACGTTCCTGCAGTTTACGGTTTTTGGCACTTCTTGCTGCAAAATCTAATTTAATGAGACGTTGCAGAAGACACGGGAAGCCTCCTGTTTGCTTTGCCAAAGCCCCTTGGTTCCATTAAAACGGCCTCATTTCGAATGGCTTCTCTGAGCTTTCTTCTTCCATTTGGGAAAACAGTATAATTATGAAATCGCATTTGACTTGCTTGGCTAATAACAGCTCATTTTATAAGAGTTCGTTTATTGGCTTACTTTTTTGTTTGATAATTCATTACTGAAAAAAAAATACCAGAGAGTATTTTATCTCTAAATACTCCGTTATTAAAGAAAACTTTTTGAAACACTTAGGATAATATTTAATTTTAGAGTGGTAAAAAAAAATTAGGATCTTTTCTATTTTTAATTGAAGAAATTAAAATGTTTTTATTTTATTAATGTAATTAAAAAAACCTGTCAAATGAATAATCACTGAAATAAGAATAAATCCGGGCCTGAATGGTCGAGAGTCTTGGGCTCGGTGCCACAGGTCCATTTTTGAAAATTCTTTTTTGAAATTCTAAAGATTCTGTAAGGATAACCTGCATATGAATATATATGTATATCCCATTTAAGGATACCCTGTAAGGGTCTCGTTAGCAATTTGTGTCCAATTGAAAGTATTTCTGCAAAAGAAGGATTCAAAAGAAAAATTAGACTAAAAATTTTTTTAAGTACCATTAAATTGATGAAAATAAGACTAGACATTTTGACTTGGCTATCATTTATTCCAAATTTTTGCAAGGATATTTGTGTATAGAAGGGGACATTCCATCTCACAATATGAAATATAAAAAAACTCCCATGAAATAAAAGGTGCTATTTAAAATGAATTGCAATAGTTAGAATTGAAATTTTATTTTTCTGTAAGTTTCATATAAAACTTTGTCAAGAGCTTCGATAAAATTAAATGAATGTAATACCGACCAGTAAATTATGACTTCACATTCATATTGATCCCTTTTTGTTGCGTTTCAAAAATTTTCAAAGTTTCAAAAAAAATGCAATAAATATTTATTGATTATTCTTTCTTCAATTAGCCTTGATGATTTTTTTTTTTTTAATTCTTGATTGCGATGTAAATATCGCGAACTGAATCCATACTTGAATAAACTGCTCCTCATTCGAAAGTTTAATAATAAAACTAAAAAAAAAAAAAAAAGAAAAGAAAAGAAAAACAAGTTTGGAATTTTTATTAATAAATCCCAACATTATGAAACCCCTTGACTTAAATCCTCCACCATTTGTAGTGGTTTAAAATAACAAAACAAGATAAAACAAAAGATTTCGTGCTCATCATTTTCCGATCATTAAGGAATTATTATAAAAGCAATATTTTTATACTGGGAAACAAATTTCTTTTGACTGGAAAAGCACTTAGGGCGACGCTTTTGTAATTATTAAAAGTGAAAAGGTTCCTGCAGTTTACGTTTTTCGGCACTTCTTGCTTCAAAATCTAATTTAATGAGACGTTGCAGAAGACACGGGAAGTCTCCTGTTTGCTTTGCCAAAGTCCCTCGATTCCATTAAAACGGCTTTCGAATGGCTTCTCTGAACTTTCTTCTTCCATTTGGGAAAACAACATAATTATGAAATCACATTTGACTTGCTTGGCTAATAACGGCTCATTTTATAAGAGTTCGTTTATTGGCTTACTTTTTTTTCTATTTTTAATTTTTTGTTTGATAATTTGTTACTGAAAAAAAATAACACCCGAGAGTATTTTGTCTCTAAATATTCTCAACTATTAAAAAGAAAAATTTTGGAAAAACTTAAGATCAGAATTTTTTTACCACTCCAAAATTAAATATTATTTTCTCAATTTTTAATTGAAGAAACTAAAGTATGTTTTTATTTTATTAATGTAATTAATGCATAAAAAATTGTCAAATGAAACTTTATTCGCCGAAATAAGAATAAAATCAGGGCTTAAATGGAAGAATGTCTAGCGATTTGCCGCTCTGTGCCACAGGTTCCAGGTTTGAGTTAAGCGGTGCCATGGATGTTTGTAGTGGTTCGGAATCCACTTTGAGACTTAGGTTCCTACCTAATTGGACTGTAAGAGCGTTGGGCGTAGTGCTGGCAACCCTACCCAGTAAAAAAAAAAATTAACGTCATGGAGTCAAATCAGAGTTTTACCTGCGGACGCTCCATCACAACAGAAGCTGCCCTCTTTCCCTCCATCCATGAGTCCACACGGATTCGTCGGCTTGGTATACATGTCTACCAAGTGGGATAAGGAATAACAACACAACAAAAAGCTGCGAATTAAAATTAATTAAAATATTTGGGATTGAAAATTTATTTTTCAATAAGTTTCGTAAAACGTTGTCAATAGATTCCATCAAATTAAATGAATGTAAGGGCAATCAGTAAATTATTACTCGATATTCATATTGATCCATTTTTGTAACATTCTAAATATTTTCAAGCTTTCAAAATAAATGCATTAAATATTAATTATTGTTTCTTCAATTAAACATGATGATTTTTTAAATTCTTGTTAATTACGAAATAAACTATATCCCATTCCTCTTAAACTTTATAGTCCTTGTATAGACTGCCATTAGTATATGAATTGGGAATATTTTATTGGAAGAAAACATTCCTAAATTCCTCCTAAAAATACTTCAAGATGTTACTAACTGAATCAATACATGAATAAATTGCTCCTCATTCGAAACTTTAATGATAAAACTGAAAAAAAAAATAATAAAATAAAAGGAAAAACAGATAGGTCGAAATTGTTTTTATTAATAAATTCCAACATTATGAAACCCCTTGACTTAAATCCTCCACCCTTTGCAGTGGTTTCGAAAAACAAAACAAAAAAGATTTCGTGTTCATCATTTTCCGATCATTAAGGAATTATTATAAAAGCAATATTTTTATACCGGAAACAAATTTATTTTGACTGGAAAAGCACTTAGGGCGACGCTTTTTGTAATTATTAAAAGTGCAAAGCAGTTTACGTTTTTTTGGCACTTTTGCTTCAAAATCTAATTTAATGAGACGTTGCAGGAGACACGGGAAGCCTCCTGTTCGCTTTGCCAAAGCTCCTTAGATCCATTAGAACAGCCTCGTTTCGAATGGCTTCTCTGAGCTTTTTCTTCTTCCATTTGGGAAAACAGTATAATTATGAAATCGCATTTGACTTGCTTGGCTAATAACAGCTTATTTTATAAGAGTTCGTTTATTGCCTTATTTTTTGATAATTGTAAAAAAAAAAAAAAAAAATACCACCAGAGTATTATTTTGTCTCAATATTCTCAGTTATTAAAGAAGACGTTTGGAAATACTTAGGATAATATTTAATTTTAGAGTAGTAAAAAAATTATCTTTTCCATTTTTAATTGAAGAAATTAAAGTATGTTTTAATTTGTTAATATAATTAATGCAAAAAATAATTGCCAAATGCAATAGAAACTTTTATCTTTTGAAATAAGAATAAAATGATAATGCTACCAATTATATCTTTAAAATATTTTGTATGGTCACGTGGTTCAGTGGCAACGTGCGTCACTGGTGAGCATTAGGGAGGAGGTTCAATCCCTGGCGGCCTTATTGTAATCACTGTTTCAAAAGCTGAGGAGACTCGATGGCGTTTGTGATGTTCAGTATCTTGCCACGTTAGTCGGACTACCTGGTGGTAGTTTATTGAGTTTCCTCCTATACGATACCCAAATGCGGAGTAGTTTAAATTCCTCCTGGGGGAGGCAGTGATCTCCTTCAGCGACACGGAGCCAAGTTAGAAAGGTACTCCATTATAGCAGAAGCCTCCTTCCAGGAGACCACACGGTTTCTTGCACTTGGTTTACCAAGTGGGATAAAAACAACAACAACAACAAATAAAAAACGAAATCGAAGTCTATCAATTCCGTACTAAAATATCAGTTTAAGTATAATTAATAACCCATTACTTAGAAAAACATTATTTCCATCACCTGGTTGTCAAAAAAATGTTGCCCGTTGCAAAATCGCCTTTTAAATTCAAATTGTTTGACGAATGAAAAATTCAATTTCTTTCGAAAATTTATATTTAAAAATAGTTAAAAAAAATAGTAAAAGTAAAAATAGTATATTTAAAAAATAGTAAAATTAAAAAACAAACAAACTTGAAGTACATATAAATGAATAAAAGATTTAAAATGTGAAATTTTTTTTTTTTTTTTTTTATTTAAATTGTGTAAAGTATGAAATAAATATATAAAAATTAAAAAATATAAATAAATAAAAATATTTACATTATTTAAAAAACTGTATAATGTAAGGACAATAAATAACCGTTAAGTTGATTAACATACAAATTATTACCTTTTTTAAAGAAAGTTATTAAAAAAAAAAAGTATTTTCGTATTTTCCTTACTAGCTTAGAAAAATTCAATTGCTGTACATATCTTTACATTAAAGTTTTATTTAATGAAAAAAAAAAAACTTTTGGGAATTTTAAATAATTTAGGTTATGCACTACACAGAATCATAAAGAATCTTTTAAAAATGACCACTTATATAGCTGCAGCTTTAAATAAGGAATGTTCATTACGTCATGCATAAACACAAAGCTTTATATATTATACATAGAGATTACTGTTATCTGGCAATCGCTGTCTACTTTATTGATATAGATAATATCGTATATCTTCCTTTAATGTTTTATGAATCCAAGTTAAATTTAATGCACCCATTTATGATTCTTTAGATTAGACAAGACCAGACTAATTTAATCCTTTTAATATCATGGGAAGCATTTAACGTGTACCATTAAATGTACTTGGTAGTCAAATCACGTATTATGCAAGTACATCTTCGTGTCAAGGGTCCTTTCTCAAGAATTCGATCTCGGATCGTCACTCCCTATGAGTTATGCAACGTACGTTACATGCATATTAAAAATTAATCATAAAGTATTCATTCAAATTAGCACTCGTTCGAAGATTCATTGAGATTATTAATGCATGTAATAGTGCTAGTTAAAACTTTTAGACTAGTTAAATAGCAAATTGGGGAAATTTGCAATATAGAAAAGTAATTGATTAAAGTCTTCCTAGTGATTTGAATATGTGCAGAAAAGGAATTAGCAAATTATGAAATTTGCAATACAGAAATTATTCACATCAATAGAAATAATTTAATAAATAACTTCTGTATTGCAAATTTCACAATTTGCTATTTACAATTTATTTTCTGCACATGCGGAAAGAATGAGATGTATAATATCTGCAGAAATTGAATTAACAAATAGCAAATTGAGAAATTCGCAATATAAAAGTTTATTAATTTCTTCCTAGTCGTGAATATGTGCAAAAAAATTAATTAGCAATTAGCGAATTGAATTCGAAATACAGAAGTTATTTATTAAAGTCTTCCTAGTGATGTAAATATGTGCAGAAAATGAATTAGCAAATAGCAAATAGTGAAATTTGCAATACAGATATTATTCACATCAACATCAGTGGCACAACAGTCCCATGGTGGGCCAAGTCCGTCTGCCTGCTGGCAGATTATTCCCATCACTAGCAAAAATTTAACAGAAAGTGTATTAGCAAATGTGCAGAAAGTGTATTAGCAAATAAATTGTGAAATACAGAAGTTATTTATTAAATTCTTTCTAGTGATGTGAATATGTGCAGAAAACGAATTAGCAAATAGCAAATTGTGAAAATTTGCAATACAGAAGTTATTTATTAAATTCTTTTTAGTGATGTGAATATATAAAGAAAACGAATTAGCAAATTGTGAAATTTTCAATACTGAAGTTATTTATTAAATTTTTTTTTAGTGATATGAATATGTGCTGAAAATGAATTAGCAAATTGTGAAATTTGCAATACAACAGTTATTTATTAAATTATTTTTAGTGATGTGAATATGTGCAGCAAAATTAATTAGCGAATAGAAAATTGGGAAATTTGCAATACAGAAGCTATTTATTACATTCTTCCTATTGATATGTGCAGAAAGTGAATTAGTAAATTGTGAAAATTGCAATATAGAAGTAATTGATTAAATTTTTCCTAGTGATATGAATATGTGCAGAAAACGAATTAGCAAATTGTGAAATTTGCAATACAGAAGTTATTTATTAAATTCTTCCTATTGATGGGAATATTTGCAGAAAATGAATTTCGTTATTTTATTATTATTATTATTTTTTGATATTATACAAGTCACAAAACTTCATTAAAAACATTCCGTATTTTTTCTGCTTTTATTATTGATAAGAATACGAAATCTTTAGTTTCGTAGCATTTTCTTTTTAATCATACTCCAATGAAGCTGGTGCTGAAAGTAGTTAGACGAGATTGCATGCGGTCGAGCGAAACAGCTTTTTTCTTTTTAATATTCTTGAGTTTTTTTTTCTCTTTCCAAGTATGCAAGATCAACATTGATTGATAGTTTTCCATTTGTGAATGACATTGTATCACACTGCAGAGGTCATTGTATCCTTGTCTGAGCTGTAGGGAGTCTGTTGGTGCGAGTTTTGTTTTTATGAATGAGAGTTTTTCATTTCTTTTTGAATGAAACTTTTGAAATCCACAAATTTTTGATCTTTACAAAAAATAGCGAATTGTTTTTATTATTCTTATTTTTAATATGTTACTAAAACCTAAAACTGTGTCCCAAATTTCTTAATTTTTAATAAGATAATAAAGTGTGAAAATTTATAGAAAAAGATGAAAAGAATTGACTTCTTAATTTTGAATAATATTTGTTTAGATTAATGGTTCCCAAACTTTGGTAATATCGTTACTTCTTCAGAAAAAAAAAATACTTCTTAGAAATCAATCTTTCAAGCGAACTAATAGAAATAAATAAAAACTGTTTTTTGTGTTAATATAGATAGTTAGATGTATGTACTTCTTTAAAAAAAAAATATCTCCTTTTAAAAAATATCTCTTCTATTAAAAAAATATCTCCTTTTATAAAAAATTTAACCAATTTAAAATTAAATTTTCTCTCTGAATTTTTTTTGTTGCCGGTATCGTATCATCATGAATAAGTATCGTATCGTCGAATACGAATCAGTAACGTACGAAATCAATTAATAGGAATCAGTATGGCTTTGACATACAGTTAATTACCCTGACATACAATTTGATTATTAGATAAATATTTATCAGGAATACTTTTAAGTAAAAAATATATTTAAATCTATAATATATATAATGTATTTTAATCTATAATTGGTCGGATATTAGCCTTAAATTTATGTTCTTTAGAGGTTCAAAAAAGGGAGAAAAGCTTGTTTCTAAAAAGAGAATCTTTTACAAGATCTAAGTGATAAACAAAAAAAAAATGTTTGTACTAACTCAGACAGGAACCTAAAAATATAATAGAAGAAAGCTGAAATAATACTAATGGAATTCTAATTTAAAACCAGTTTAACAGCCATAGAATTCATAAACATCATATCTTTATCTCATTATACGGGAAAAACTATGAGTGATTCATTCATTCATTGATTCGTTCATTAGAACCAGAACACATATCTCATTCTTGTATAAAATCATTCGCCTTGACTGCACGAGTCCTCTCTCAAAAGGAGGTAAATTTAATGCACCTTCATTGTTTCAATAATTCAATATGCTCCTCGTGAACCTAACTGCGAGTCCTTCAAAACGCAGCTCATCAATAGCTAACATGCTGTTATACGTTTCGTGTAAAATTTGAATTCTGCGATACCCCCTATGAACTTACAATGTAAATGAGCTTAGAGTTGAATTCATTAGCTGACATATGGAATGCCATTACATTTGTGTCAAATCTATTGCACTCGGTTTATCTATTATCCCAGCGAATATTCCGAGCAGCGGATTTTAAATTAAATCCACCATCTGTCAAAAGAGTGAGGATCTTCGTCGATATCAAAGCATCATTTTAAAGTAAAATTCGGCTGTCAATATTAGTTTGGGTAAAAAGGAAGAAAATTATGTATTTTTCAAGCACTTGGAAACTGAGCTTAAGTGTTTATGCAAGAAATTCAAAAGTAAAAGCTAGATAATAGTATTTTTATAATTTAAATAATTATTTTTCTATTGATCAAATATATATTTTTTATGATATAAGCCAATCGGCAAAAATTAACTTATTTTTTTTAAAAATGAACAAATAGTTCTTTAAAAGGAGTTATTTATGGTGCTGACAAATTATAGTTCTCCTAATCGCTAGATAATTATAATTTTACAACAGATAGATAGCAAATTAAAAGTTATTCAAAATTACACCACATTACACTATCCCACAATGTTCTAATACAATTTGGAATTAAAACTTCCATTCTGATGACTATTGGCTAGTGCTATGGTCTTTGGTACCATAGGTTTCAGGCTCGAATCATGGCAGTGTTATGGATGTTTGTTAGTGGTTCTGATTCATTTGAGAGATAAAACTGAGTATTTTGTATTTAAAGAACAGAGAAAACATACTACAAAAATGAATTAAAATACATAGTATGGAATAATAAAAATAGCTTTTATTTGTATCGTTGATATAAAAGCTTCTTTGCCCAAAGATGGCTGCCTCATGTCAGTTGGCCAGCGCTCTGGCCGCGCCAGTCTCATACGCTACAGGTTCGAACCCTGCGGTGGCATAGATGTTGTGAGTGGTTCAGAATCCACCTTAACTATAGGTCCCGGTCTAATTAGCTAAAGTGTACACAAAATGACCGTAGATCGAAAAACCAAACCAAACCAAACCTCTCCTCTCAAAAGAAGGAATTTTCAGCTTATTTATGCGTAATATTTATTTATCATTACTTATTCTTAGCGTAGATACAAGAAAGCTTTTAAACTAGCCATTGCTTGTGAAGATTCAAGGGTCCTTAACGGAAAATCTTTAAGTGAAAAGTGTCCGTAGTGACCAAGTGCCCTTAGTGAAAAATCTAACGGCGCTCTGTTCATCGGGTCGTTTGGCCCTTACATGTTCATAAAACTTAAGCTTCTAGTATTGTTAGTTGAAATTTCTTTTACTAAAGTCATTTCTAAACATTTTTTACTGCTAAATTCATTTTCTAAACATTTTTTTTACTAAATTCATTTTCTAAACATTTTTTTTTTACTAAATTCATTTTCTAAACATTTTTTACTAAAGTCATTTTCTAAACATTTTTTTACTAAGTCATTTTCTAAACATTTTTTTTTACTAAAGTCATTTTCTAAACATTTTTTTTTTACTAAAGTCATTTTCTAAACATTTTTTTACTAAAGTCATTTTCTAAACATTTTTTTTTACTAAGTCATTTCTAAACATTTTTTTTACTAAAGTCATTTTCTAAACATTTTTTTACTAAAGTCATTTTCTAAACATTTTTTTTTACTAAAGTCATTTTCTAAACATTTTTTTTTTTTACTAAAGTCATTTTTCTAAACATTTTTTTTTACTAAAGTCATTTTCTAAAAATTTTTTTTTTTACTAAAGTCATTTTCTAAAAAAACCATTTTAAGACCACAAACCATTTTAACCACCATATTTTCAAATCATATTAAAGAGTAAAAAATATTGTCATAGTAAAAAAAATGGTTTTAGAAAATGACTTTTTTCTAAAGTCATTTTCTAAAAACCATTTATATTTACTATGACAGTGTTTTTACTCTAAACTTTATCACTCAATAAATTAGAGGCTAAAAGAATTTTTAATGCAATTTTGATTTTCTGCAGCAAGCAATTTTAGTCAGAAGAAATTTCGTTAATCTTCAAATGCCTGAATAACATTTTAATTTCATATACATCCAAAATTGTTGGCAGAAAGTCTTCTGAAATATTAAACTTCAATACAGAATTTTCTTGTATAGTTAAATATATAGTTAATAAATATTGTGCAACAAGTATTGAAATTTTGAAGTTTATTAAATTTTATTAACAAAAATAACCAAATAAGTACAATAAAATTCCACATAGTATGTCTGGTAATAATATATGTATAATTTTCTTTTCATTCAAATTTGTTCAAAAATTATAAATATTTTTTTAGTAAAATAATCTTTTGTTATCCACATACGAAACTATTTTCTCAAAATTCGTCTAGAGAAATTAACTCATTATGCAGAAATGAAAAGAATTTAAATTCAATAAAAATTTAATTATGTATACAAGTGTATATGTTTATATTTTTATTTGAATGAAGCTACATGTGATCTTTTATGCATAAGAAATAATCGACAAATCTATTTCTATTGCAATTCAAATTTGCAACTTTATTATAAAGCTTTTGTCAGATTTGAATTCAAAGATAGCCATTTACATAAATCGATGCACTATAATCTTTTCCAGAACTGAATATTTATCTTCTGAAGATGCGTGGGTTTATTGCAACGTGTTCGGTTAGACAAGTTTTTTGTGAGCATTTCAAGAATGCAATGGCCGTAGCAATGAAGTTCGTCTGCATGGTTTGACAGCTGAGAGTAAATGAGTCGTTTCACATCCGTTGAATACATAAATATCAAAGTCCAACAGAGTTTTTGTTAATAAATAAAGATACAAATATTTAAAAATAATTAAAAATTGTAATCTTAGAGGCCGATATACAGATTACTCATAAAATTTAGAATTTGTTATGAGTTTTGTTCTTATATTAAACTCAAAAAAATTATAGAATTCCAAACGATTTTATTTTATTTATTTCTTGCTAAATCTCGTTTACACTTTGAAATAAAATTGTTTTTTGCTTTCTCCAGACGATCTTTTAGAATAATTTTAATATTAATTTTTCTTTTGAATTAATTTTTTTACGAAATTATTTAATAATTACTCCATTATTTTGTAAATAAATATGTATAAAAAAAGGTTTGTGAAGGAAATTAAAAAAATTCGGATTTCAGTAAAACTAATTTACGACTATTTTATTTTCTTGGAAAATCTCATTTTCATTTTGAAATAAAATTGTTTTTGCTTTCACCAGACGATCTTTTAGAACAATTGTAAGAATAAATTTTTTTTTCTGCATTAATTTTTTTTTACGAAGTTATTTAATAATTACTCAATTATTTTATAAATAAATATTATGTATAAAAAGTTCTTGAAAGATATTTAAGAAAATAATTACGGATTTTAGTGAAATTCTCCAAAATTGAAAGTGGTTAAGGACATGAAAACCCCTCACTCCAAAATACACATATTTTATGGGTAATATGCAAAACAATATCTGTTCAAATTATTTAATTCATTTCAGTATACAAAATAAATATTCTGTAGGTAATAGCACTTTAATAAGTTAAACTTACTTAATATCTGGTCTAAGAATTATAGTGTTTTAATTCAAATTTATTTTTAGTGTGTTTTAATTGATTCAACTGAGATTTATTATCGTATCTGCAAAATACATACCAATAAAATATAGAAAATACTACTGCTAATAAATAAATACTAATAAAATATAGAAATACTAATAATATAAAATACTTACTAATATTATTAAGTAAATTGTTTCTGTGATTGTTTATGTAGAAGTATTTAGGAAATTATAAATATTTTTTTTCTCTTGATTTCATTATTATATGTGCCGTTTTAAATCTTTAATGTGCCATTCTAAATTCATGTGCAAGGTCTTTATTAACTGTTTTATAAAACAAAAAATATGATTAAAAAATATTAAAGGGTAAAAATATCTAAAAGCGATTAGATACTTATTTAATCCGATGTCTTAAAAAATGAATAAAAAATTGTATGAAAATCATTCTACTTTTCATAACGTAATTCTACAGTAGATTTGTTCTTTCACATAACTGTAACCGTAAGATTCTTTGAGAAAAAGAAAGTTTATTGATCATTATAAAAGGTTTTCAGAATGAAAATATATTAATATTAAAAAATGAATATTAGCAAAGTAAATGATATTTTAGTATTTAGCTTAAGTGTTAAAAAGAAGCTATTAGTTGAAATCTGCTATAATACTGAATTTTGTCTGTAATTGTTTTTCATGAAAACACATGGGATCTGCATGAATTTAAAACGATTATACAATTACCATTGATATTGTCTCAAAGACAATATTTTCGTATAATTCTATACAGTGAATCTGGCACTCGGTGCCTCAGATTTGATTCAGTACCGGCTGGGTACTTACGTATTAACGGTACCTTGGCGACAGTTGCGCCAATAAAGAGCACACGCGCCAACCGCAACCGCAACCGCAGCTACAGATTTGGCGCCAATCTACACTTAAAATTTTTGTTCCAAATAATAAAATATATATGAAACATTTCATTTAAAATCAAAACGCTTTCAAAATATTTTTATTCCAAATAATAAAGATTGGCGACACTTAAAAACCGCCAAGGTACCGTTACGTAAGTACCACCGGCTGTACTATGGATGTTTGTAATGGTTCGGAATCAACTTTAAACTGTATGTCAATGTCTAATATGACTGTTGGGCGTAGAGCGACAACCCCACCCTGTAAAAAAGAAACCATCTTCTGTCTCGAAATTTGCCAATAGGCGGTTGGCCTTGGCCCACCATGGGAGTTAGTTTTCTATTCAGTGAATCTAAAAATTAATTTACATACGGGATTTTTTCAGTTTTCGACTTTTTTAAATAAATATTTTAGTTTATATCATAAACATAAATAATACGCAGAGTAAACTGAATTTATTTAACTCATGAATTTATTAATTTTGAATTCATAACACACTAAACTCGCATTCAAGTAATGTTTAATAAATTTATTCAATGAATTTTTTAATGCATATCCAGCATATCTTATAAAGAAAACGAAATTAACAAGAGAAATATTTTGAACTTTCAATAAAGAACAGCAAATAATAAATAATTAAAAAATAATTAAAAGATAATTTTTATATTAATCACTTCCGTGATGTTGCGAATAATTGACTAGCCCTTGCCACAAAAAGAAATATTTGAGAAGTTGCGATATGCATTTAAAGCTTAGATCATATTCATTCATAGAGCAATACAAAAGGACATATTTAATCTCGAAATATGTAATATGCATTCAAAGCTTAGATCATATTCATTCATAGATCGTACAAAAAGATCACATTTATTCTCGTAATATGTAATATGCATTCAAGATTTTTTTTTTCAGTTTTTAAATTTTTAAAAATAGAAAATATTTTTAGTTTGTGCATTATTTTTGTGATATAAACTGAATTTATTTAACTCATGAATACATTAACTTGAATTCATAAGTATTAAACTCATAGTACAAGTAGTGTTTAGTAAATTTATTCAAAAAGTTTTAATTGATATCCATCAATCATATAAAAGAAAACGAAATTAATAAGAGAAATAATTTGTACTTTTAATAAAGAACAGTATATAATTAATTAAAAATAATTGAATGATAATTATGCTAATCGAATTTTTAAAATAGAAAATATTTCAACTCATTTTATGTCATAAATGTTAAATAATATACATAATAAACTGAATTTATTTAACTCATGAATTTATTAACCTGAATTCGTAATACATTAAACTCGCATACAAGTAATATTTAATAAATTTATTCAAATAATTTTTAATGCATATTCATCTATCTTATAAAAGAGAACGAAATTAATAAGAGAAATATTTTAAGCTTTCAATAAAGAACAGCAAATAATTAATTAAAAAAATAATTAAAAGATAATTTTTATACTAATCACTTCGATGATGTAGCGAATAATCGACTAGTGCTTGCCACGATGAAAAATAAATATTTGAGAACTTCGTTGTTGATGTTTTAAATGGCTGCTTCTAAATTTTATGCAACCAGTACCGAAACGCGAATTCTCGTTTGAAATGAATGCAGATCAAAGCAGTATTTTTCAGTTTAATCTGATAGCTGGAAGAAGAATTCTCTTGAACTTTTAAAAATAATTTCGTACGGAGAGTTTAAAATTAAAGAATTTTAACATTTGGAACAAATTCGTAAGGGAACTTAATCTTTGAAAAAAATTTTACTATAATAATTATAACTGTTTTATATTAAGATTTATTAAATGTGTTAATTTTTCAAATAACTAAAATTTATTATATTTCCATGTAATTATGGAAATCAAAGTCTACGTCTTATACATAAAACGTCTTTATTAATAATGAATTTAAAAGATAAAACGTGTCATTTTAGATTAATAATTCTTTAATTCTAAAAAGAATTCAATTGTTTCTTTACTTTATCTTTTGAATCTTAATCAAAATTTCCGTTTTTATAATTAAATTTCTTGAATGTCTGTTCCTTTTTAATAATTTTTTCCTGACAGATTTTAATAATTATTCTTCTTAATTTAAATTAATTTTGATTTTAATAATTCTTCTTCTTAATTTTCGTTTGTTTCGGAAATTTTAGGCATAGTTTTATGAATTATTTTTGCTAAATTTAAAATAACATTTTTTCTGTAGAATAGACCATTGCGAATTATTACATAATAATAAGATTAGAATTAACATTCAGTGGTTTATTAGGAAATGTATTACATGGGAATTTGTGATATAAATATTTTACATTTTATAATAAGTATATTATACAAAAAAAAGAAAATAAATCTACAAAAAAAAAAAAAAAAAAAAGAATTTAACAATAATATTTTTATTGACAGAAATTTATTTTATATTATGCTTTTAGGCATAATATAAAAAAACATAAATATTTTAATTTAATTTTTATGTATACAAAGCACTTAAATTTGAAATTTTTATTAAGACTTAAGATTGGTGACAAATTTGAAGTCAGTCAGAAATATAATAGTATTTCACTGTTTTTTTAAGTTTAATTTATTGAAAGAATACAATTATAAACTACTTCCACTTCAAAAAACAGATTATTAGGTTATAAAATGATGGAATTTTATTTTTATGTAGTTCTTTAAAGTGTAGTATTAGCTATGGGAAGATGTCATCAATGCCAATAGTACATGAGCAAATTATTAAAAATAATCTACTAATATAATAATCGGTTAATAAATTAGTACATTATTTTTAATTAATAAATTAGTAATTTAATGTACTGTGTTAATTTGTAATTTAAATAGTTGAATTATGAAACACACTTTATCCAAAGACGGAAATTATTATATAGAATAATTATAAGAGGAGGAAATTTTAATTTTATATAGTTCTTTTTAATAAGCTGGAACTATTTATGGAAAGATGTTATCCATGTCAGTATTAAATGGACTATTATGGTATATAATATACTGTTGGTCAATTTGTAATTTGAATAGTTAAGTTTATTATACAAAGAAGAAAATTATTATATAGAGGAATGTAAAAACACCTTCCTTCAATAAACAAATTAAGAGATTGTAAAATGATAACTTTATTTTTAAGCAGTTCTTAAAATGAAGTTGACTTGAACTAATTATAGAAAAATATTATGAATGTCACATTAAATGGAATATTATGAAATATAAAATACTGTTGGTTAATTTGTAATTTAAATAGTAATTTATTAAACGTTTATTATAAAAAAAAGAAGAATATTACATAGAATATTAATAAAACATTCCCCCTTTAATAAACGTATTAATAAATTCTGAAATGAAATTTTATTTTTATGTAGTTCTTCAAATGCAAACAGCTCGATTTATTTATGGAAAGATATGACTACTTATTATTAAATGAATTATTATGAAAAATAATATACTGTTAGATAATTTTAATTTAAACAGTTAAATTTTTTAAACTTTTATTATACAAAGTAGAAAATTATTAAATAGAATAATTAGAAAACCTTCTTTCAATATAGCGGCCTGGTGGCCAAGTGGCAAAGCGCTCTGGTCTTTGGGTATCCCCAGGCTTCAGGTTCGAATTTGGCGGTGGCATGGACGTTTGTTGGGGGTTCTGAATCCACGTTAAAACTGTAGGTTCTGCTTTAGCCTCGTGCGCGCAAGATACCGTAGAGCGACAAACCAAACCAAACCTTCTTTCAATAAAAAAATTCATGGATTATAAAATGATGAAATTTTATTTTTATGAACTGTAACATAGTAAGTTTTGTGATTTAAATAATTAAATTTATTAAACGTTTATTATACAAAAATTATTTATGTAAAGAAATTAATGAATACTAAAATGATAAAATGTGAAAAATATAGTCGAAGTCTATATTTTTCTATATATGAATTCATCAGTTTTCATAAAAGTTTACAAGCCACTTATTTACAATTATATATAGAGTTATAAGGATTAATTTGAAATTTAAATTTTAAAATTGTATTAAAATATGTATAACAAAGGGTTATTTATCCTTTAAAGCCATTCTTAATAAGATTATATACTTTACATAAAAAAAAAAAACATAGCAATTGGATAAAATAAAAAACTAAGACATGCTATTTATGTCTTGTAATACATTATGCCCTATCTTTTACCACTATTCCTTATGCGGATTGGCTCAGTTAATAGACACACATAATCGTCACAGCAGGTTCCAGCCAGGCATGGGTTGGGTCATGTGCATTCACTTGCTCCGCCAGACTAATCAATCTTCTAGGCGAAACCTGAGCACGTGTGAAGAAAGTAAGAATGAAATACACATGTAGTCAAAGTCTAAATAAATGCGAAGGTCGGGGAGCAACACGAAAAATTCAATAATTTTGTTTTCTTTTCCAGACTCCAGCGACGAATCTCTGCGTGTGCAGTGGTAAACCAGGTCAATAGATTCCACATAATAATGCAGGCAAACAGAATCAGTGGGAAAAATTGCACAAATTGATTTTGAAAAGATTTATGTGATTTTGTATGGACGCACACATAAATAAAAATTGTACTGTCTGTGTCTAATCTAGCGAAAAAGATCGAACAAATACATTTTCATTTTTGATGAAAATAAAGAAAGCCGTGGCACGATGCTTGAAATTTTTTTTTTTCCAAACGGTGGTTTTCAATGTATAATGGTTGATCTCCCTTGGGCGACACGGGACTATGTGCCGCCCAACAGTGGGCTGTTTGTAGAATAGATAACCGAAATGTTCTAGAACAACAACATTGGAAAACATTTATAGAGAAATGCTGGGTACCTACATCAATAGTTGCCAACTGAAATTTGGGCAACATTGGCAGCTTGAGTTTTCGGAAAAAATCAAGATTTGTTTGTTTATTTTATAATGCTTCCCGCGGAAGAAATTGTGCAAAGTTACGTGATGCAATCAATAAAATATTAATTATTATTAATAGCATGTTAAAGTCCTTTAAATAATATGAACACGTATTAGCTATTATCTTATGGTTGTCTATATGGCAGAATTGAAATTTCATAAAACAATTTAATGTATTTCATTAAATCATGAATTGTTCAAAGGATTAACCATTAGAATTTGAGGTTATGAAGTGGTTCAGATAAAGTGATTTATTTTCAGTATGATGTGGAAACCTCTTTACTAAATTTTGAATTTAATTCGTTTCTGTTCAGAATCAGTCAGAGCTGGAAAGAGTGAGTAAGATTGTTTAGTAATTTTTAAAAACTGCTTTTAGATAGGTTTTGCTGGGCCATCGTCGCCATTCCCAAGCATCTGGGTCTGAATGCCTGGCGCGTGCCCTTCCTGGCCAGATTGAAGGCTCGGTTCTTCGAGATGGTCAAATAGTGTTTCACTCCCGCCTTCATCCGGTGCCTGTGGTGCCATGGAAACAGGCGTGGATGCATTGTTCTGTTGGAAATCTAATAAGATGCCCTGCTTGTAATCAGAGGCGCAATTGGCAACAGCTTTCTATCTTCCAGCATGTACCGATATAACACGAAATTATTTGTTTTGCAAATTAATTTCAATTGCACTACTGGCTTGAAAATGTGGCCCAAACCATGACATGTCCTCACCCGAATTAGTATTTTGATTTCAGTTTTGTCACGTTATGTTATTTAGTACAAAGCTGCTTGATTGAGATCTCGGACCTGTTGCTCAACGTGGATTTGAAACCATCATCAACAAACATCCATATGATGCTGCCATAATTCTGGTCCTAATCCCAGTGACCAAAGGCTGGAATCATCACAACTTCATCAAGTCCACCATCCGCTAATGGGTATTTTGAAGAAAGGTAGAAATTTCTTGATGTGCAGATCATTTCAGTAACCCTAAAACCATCTTAACCATCCAATAAAACTCTTTTAAAGTTTTCACAAACACCACACCACCCAGCGCTCATCGCCAGCCGTTAAATGCTTGGCAGAACCTTAAAACGCTTCAATCATTATGCCGCTTTAGATAGTGGAAGTTTTTCTTCAACTTTGTACACAACATTAGGATTTCCTATACAGTAGCTCCTTTCTATTGTGCTATAGCTGAGCAAAGCACTGTGGCAAGTATCTTAATTTGGTAAAGAACGATAGTTTTGCTTGTGGAAGCTTTCTTAAAGATGCTATATTTGGCTCTCTTTGCCTCCAAGTAGCTTTGAGTCTTTCTTGTTGTTCGCCAAGTTTTGTTCCATGGCTTCCGGATTAAGGAGGGAAAGGGTTAACCCCAGCCTTCTCGATCTTCCAATTTCAGTAATTTTGTGCACCACCAAAACCAGCATCTTGTTGTTTTGGCTTATTTCTAAGCCTTAGTTCAGTTTCGATAAGTGGATCCTCTTGACATGGTATTAAAAACACTTGTGGTCCAAAAACCTTGGTTTATACTTAATCGGAGAGAAATACTTTTTCAGTTTATTATTCATTCGTTCAGAAGATCACATCATCTGAACAATAAAATTGATTTAATGATTTAAATTTTTGTTGTTTAATGATGTAATAAACAAATAACTTTATACTTTTTCCAAGCTGCCTGCCCTCCGTCGATTTTGATAATTTTTACATAATCTCAAAAAATAGCACCTTGTTTTTAATGTATTTTAGTTTATTATTCGATAGTATTAATTTTAAGTGTTAAAATGTACATAATTTGAACATAGAAGCTTAAACAGGAGATTTTCACCCCAAGTTATGTTGATTTTTCCACGGCTGTATGATTAAGAACGAAATTAAACAAACATGGTCTTTGATATAAATGTTCAAATGCTATTTTCGATAAAAGTTTAAAATAATAAGCTTAAATAGAAGATAGAGTTTGAACATTTTTCTTGTAGTCTATTTCTAATTATTTATTTGACTAATATATGTATAAATATCTGTACTTATAAAAATAAATTATATGAAAATTTATCCTTACATCAACTTGGCATTTGTTTTATGACAAATCGTATAGCGTATTAATACCAAGGAAAGCCTCATATAATTAATTTCTTAAAATATATTTAAAGGGGAGTTAAATGAACATAGAGATTAATGATCAGAAGCAAATATTTTTTCATGATTTCCATACGAGTTAAAAATTTTCATTCTATATCCAAAATAATTATTCATTCAACAATAAATGACCAATCGGAAGAAAAGATTAAATTATGTCCAGCATCAAAAACCACCACTTAATTATCTGAATCAAAGGTCAAAAGTATTATCTGCGCTATAGTTCAAAATAAGCCTCCACTTTGTATATAATAAATAATTATCCAAGTTGACTTTAAGACCCCATCGAAGTTGCATTTTAATTTATGTATAGACGTAACACGTCTTCTGTATAAATGTTTCAAATGATTTGTTTTCAAGCGCGTAGATGGTTGACATGTCACTAAACGTTAATTAGCGTGTTTAATGTTCATTATTCTTTCAACCCATTGAGATGATTATAAGTTATGTTTAAATATATATGTTTATTACTTAAAATAATTAATTACTTTATGTCCAGAAACTGATTAGAATACATAATTATGGGTGTTTTTATTATAGGTTCAACCTCCATAAGAAACTCTAGCATAAAATGCTTAGAAAACATTTATTCTTTTCATGTATTAAAAATAAAAAACCCATTTAAGTTGTAGTTAATTATTATAAAACATTTATTTTGAATTTTACGTGTAAAAGAAATAATTTATGAACTGTAGATATCTTAAAGCCAAAAGCACTTGTTAGTCATTCATATAAAGATTTCAAAAATCCGTGAATTGTTTTTTTATAAAGAAAGAATATCATTTTTAAAATGTTTTATGTACTTAATGAATATAAATTAAAAAATTATTTTAATATGTTTATATTTTTATGTTCTTTAAAATTATTTTTTAATTTCTTATAATCTAGTCTCGCCTAGAAATTTTAAATATGCTTTTTTTTTAAATTCTGAATAAGGATTTGATATTGCTTTTCTACGATAATGCTAACTACTGCTTTTATCCAGATGAGTAGTCTTCATAATCAGTTCTTTCCTAAGTCCGAAATCTTTATCATTCTCTTGCTGCAATGACATGAACTCTTGCTATTGTAGAGATCTTTACCCTAAAAACCCTACCTGATTAGCCTTGTAAAATTTTATTAGTATACAACGCTTAATGTGTTTTCTATGCTTAGATGGGGATTGGTACCTTAAGCTCAAGAGATGCTTTACTCCAGATGCCCAAGTATATCACCATACATTATTTCTAACTTGACATAAAGAGGCTAATTGGCTAAAAGAATATTTGGTTAATGTGCTTAATTCAATTTTCATAATAAGCGTTTGATGAAGGAAAAAAACCCCAAAAATTTATGTGAATCATTTAATTTCGGCTTGTACTAGGAAATAGTTTCTTGTCTCTAGAGAAACCATGTCTTAAATATTGTGCAAAAATGTGCCAGGGACGAACAGTGCCGCCTTCGAAGTAATCTAATTTATTTTCGTATCGAGGCTAAGACTTTTTGTAATAAAAATAGAGTGGAGCTAGAAATGACTGAAAAATATAAAAGGCTAGAAGAAAGAGTGCCAGAGCTTTAATTTAATCAAAGAATAATACTAGAAAGTTGAGTTTTCTTTCATTGTGCGTTTCGGTTCGCTCTTAGAGATACCGCCTGGCCATTGTTGTAGCCAGGATCCGTAAAAGAGTTTATTTTTCGTTTGGGTGTGTTATTTTAGCTCCGAATAATAAAAAACAGCTACCCCTAGAACTTCTTCTGTCTCTTGATTTTATTATGAGTATAAAATAAAGTAGATACAATTTCTCTGTGTAGATAAAATAATGATGATTGAGGAGGATGAAATGAATCAGAATAAAACTAAGTGTATAGTAGATTTTATAATTAAATAAGCTACAACAAAAAGGAACAATATTACCATTAAAATGAATCCTTTTATTAAAAATATTCGTTTAACTGAAAAAGTAACCTTAAATCACTTTACCTCATTTAAGGTTACTTTTTTGATCTGAAAACCCAACTTATCTTAATATTTTCATTGACAGTCTGGGGAAAGTTGTTTGTAATGTATTTGCAGATATTATTTAAAACATGCTTGTGAAAAAAATTTATACTAAGGATGAATTAAATTAATCTTATAATCTGAAAATTTATTTGAAAAAATATTATATAAAAACGTTCTTGAGGAATGTTATGTAGAAAATTTATTCGAAAAGATTGTATTAAGGATAAATGAAATGAACGGTACAATCTTCAATTTTTCGATCGCTTAGATCTTAGATAATTAATTTGGATCAATTTAGCAAATTAAGTTAGAAAAATAATAGTACATTTCTTTATTTAAACATCCAAGTCATTACTTTTTGACAACTATTAAAATAGTTTTGATATTGTTTTTCAATTCCTTCCTATTAGCCGACACTCTCCCTATATATATCTTGTTCAAATTTTCAATGATTAATAAAATTTTTATTCATCCACTCAAGTTCAAATTCCTTTTTTTAACTTGTAGTGGATGACACTTGGATGTTAATAAAGTTTTTCAAATATTAATTCAGTAATTAAGTTTTATTAATTAATTTAGTTTTATTTCGATTTAAGTTACTTATAAGAAATCTACCGATAGATGGCGCCAAAAAAACTAAAAATAATAATAGATAAACTTAAAAAATGAATGAAAAATTATTTATAAAGGACTTTTTGCAATATAGGGAAAAAGTAGGAATTGACTTAAAAACATTTTTTTTTTTATGTTACTTGTTTATTTTGAAGAAACTTATTTCTTGCAAAAGCAAGGTATCGTCTGCGGTGTATAAAATGTTTAAAAACACAATAAAAATTAATATTTCCTTTCACACCAGCGTGTTTTTATTAAAAACATACCTTGTTTTACACAAGCCTATAAACAGAGAATAATGTTTTGAAAATTAGAAGGAAAAAATTCAATCATTATTTAAAAAAATAAAAAGGGATTTCGTATTATTTTTTCATTATAATTATTTTTAAGTTTAATAAAATTGTTTCATTCAAATTAAGGAAAAATAATGAGCAATTATTGAGTACATATCAAATTTTAGCAATAAAAAATATTATTATTAAAAGGCTTATCAATTTTATAAATGTACAAGTTTAAATAACGTATCTTAAAATATGAAAGTTTATCTTAGACAAGTAAAAATTACATAGAAGCAATTGCTATTGTTTTATTACTGCATATACAACAATGTATCTAATAATTTGATTTTAAATATCAAGATAACCCTTTTTAAGTATTAATACATGCAATCCTCAAGTAGTTCTCAAACATTTTTGTTTTTCATGTATTCTTCCGACTATCGATATAATACCGCAACTATCAAATTAAGCTGAAATTTAGTGTAAAGCTAAGTAAGTTCCTAAGTAATTAAATGTACTTTATATTCTTCATTTTTTAGACACAATCTTGAAACGCACTTTAATTAAAAAAGTACTTTTCTAATTAAAGAAAACCAAACTGCCTTATAAAGTAGCTTTTCTTAAATGCCAGAATGAAAATTTGTTTGTTTCGGAGCAAAATGAAAGTTTATCCCCGCATTTTTCTTACAACTGCCATAAATACCAAGTTAATTAAAATTTGCTTCTAGAATTTACACAGGAAATGTTTTTAATATCAGGTAAAATAAATTGTAGGTGATAGTTTGTTTACAAAAAATTTTTTTGTATGCTTATAAATAAAGGTAATAAGTCTTTTAGATAATTAGAGTAATATTTTATCATTCCTTCTTATTGAAACTTGAATTTTGCATGAAGAAGAAAATTTAAAGTCACAGTTTAGAAATTCGAAATTAAAATTATTCTTTTTTTTCATTTTTTGAAGTTGAAACGTTTGTTTCGGATAAAGCAATTAACTATTTTCTTTTGGAATGAAGCACAATAAATTAATGCATGCATATATTTGTGAAGATTTACAGGAATTATTTGTAAGTAAATGGATAGTTTGCATCACTTGTTTAATGATAAGGCATTAATTTTTTTTAAAAATTTGAAATGAAGTACTAGAAATTAATGTATGAATATAATTGTGAAGATTTATAGCTAATCATTTGTGAGTAAATGGTTATTTTGTATCACTCATTTTAATGATAAGGTATTATTTTTTAATTTTGGAATATACCAGAAATTAATGTATGAATATATATTTTATTATAACTGCTTTTATTTGTTAACTGCATAATATAACTGTGTATCTAATAAGTTAAATAATAAATATCAAGATATAACCCGTTTAAGTATTAATACATGCTATCCTTAAGTAGTTCTCAAACAATTTTGTTGTTTTTCATGTATTCTTCCAACTATCGATATAATACCGCAACTTTCAAATTAAGCTGAAATTCAGAGTAAAGCTAAGTAAGTTCCTAAGTAATTAAATGTACTTTACATTCTTCATTTTTTCGACAATCTTGAAACGCACTTTAATTAAAAAAGTACTTTTCTAATTAAAGGAAACCAAACTGCCTTATAAGGTAGCTTTTCTTAAACACCAGAACAAATTTGTTTTTGTTTTCGAGCAAAATGAAAGTTTATCCCCGCATTTTTCTTACAACTGCCATAAATACCTAGTTAATTAAAAATGCTTCTAGAATTTACATAGGAAATCTTTTTTAATATCAGGTAAAATAAATCGTAGGAGATAGTTTGTTTACAAACAAGTATTTTTTGTATGCTTATAAATTAAAGGTAAGTCTTTTTTGATATTTTATCCTTCCTTGTTATTTAATTATGTATTTTGTGTGAAGAAGATAAATTTAAATAACAGTTTAGAATTCGAAATTAAAATTCGTCTTTTCATTTTTTTTAAGTTGAAATGTTTGTTTCTGGATAAAGCAATAATTATTTTACTTTTGAATGACGTACAAGAAATTGATTCATGAATATAATTGTGAAGATTTATAGCGAATCATTTGTGAGTAAAGTATATTTTGAATCACTCATTTAATGATATAAGGCAGGGGTCCCCAAACTATGGCCCGCGGACCAAATTTGGCCCGCGACAGTGAATATCTTATTGTTGCTGTAATAATTTGGATAAAAACACATTAAAACACTAGAAATTATAGATAATGGCAGAAAATTAAAACAGTTTTGGCCCTTGGAACTTACTACAGTAAACAATATGGCCCTAAGGCTGGAAAGTTTGGCGACCCTGATATAAAGCATTAACTATTTTACTTTTGGAATGAAGTACTAGAAATTGATGTATGGATATAATCGTGTATACCACTTAATATTTATAGAGAATCGTGTATACCACTTAATATTTATAGAGAATCGAGTGTGAGTAAATTGATATTTTGCACCACTCATTTAATGATAAAGCATTAACTATTTTATTTTTATAATGAAGTACAAGAAATTAATGTATGAATAAAGTCGTGTCGAACAGTATAGATTTATTATTTCATTTTTTGAAGTGGAAATGTTTGTTTCGGATAAAGCCATTAATTATTTTCCTTTTGAATGAAGTACAAGAAATTAATATTTGAATATATTTTTTATTATAATTGCTTTTATTTATTAACTGCATAATACAACAATGTATCTAATAATTTGAATTATAAATATCAAGATAATCCCTTTAAGTAGTAATGTATGCTATCCTTAAGTAGTTCTCAAACAATTTTGTTGTTTTTCATGTATTCTTCCGACTATCGATATAATACCGCAACTTTCAAATTAAGCTGAAATTTAGTGTAAAAGCTAAGTAAGTTCCTAAGTAATTAAATGTACTTTACATTCTTCATTTTTTTAGACACAATCTTGAAACACACTTTAATTAAAAAGTACTTTTCTAATTAAAGGAAACCAAACTGCCTTATAAAGTAGCTTTCCTTAAATACCAGAATGAAATTTTTGTTTTGTTTTGAGCAAAATGAAAGTTTATCCCTGCATTTTCTTACAACTGCCATAAATACCTAGTTAATTAAAATGCTTCTAGAATTTACACAGGAAATCTTTTTTAATATCAGGTAAAATAAATTGTAGGAGACAGTTTGTTTGCAAACAAGGATTTTTGTATGCTTATAAATTGAAGGTAAAGAAGTCTTTTTGATATTTAGGAAGGGTAATTTGATATTTTATCATTCCTTCTTATTTAATTCTGCATTTTGCATGAAGAAGAAAATTTAAAGGAACAGTTTAGAATTTGAGATTAAAACTTCTCTTTGAAATATTTGTTTTGAATGAACCCATTAATTATCTTACTTTTGCAATGACGAACCAGAAATTTATGTCTGAATATAGTTGTGAAGATTTATAGCGAAATATTTGTAAATAAAAGCATATTTTGCATTACTTATTTAATGATAAGGCATTGACTATTTTACTTTTATGATGAAGTACAAAAAAATTAATGTATGAATAAAGTCGTGTCTAACAGTATAGATTTATTATTTCGTTATTCATTTTTTGAAGTGGAAATGTTTGTTTCGGATAAAGCCATTAATTAGTTTACTTTTGGAATGAAGTACAAGAAATTAATATTTGAATATATTTTTTTTATTCTAATTGCTTTTATTTATTAACTGCATAATACAACAATGCATCTAATAATTTGAATTATAAATATCGAGATAACCCCTTTAAGTATTAATGCATGCTATCAAGTAGTTCTCAAACAATTTTGTTGTTTTTCATGTATTCTTCCGACTATCGATATAATACCGCAACTTTCAAATTAAGCTGAAATTTAGTGTAAAGCTAAGTAAGTTCCTAAGTAATTAAATGTACTTTATATTCTTCATTTTTTAGACACAATCTTGAAACGCACTTTAATTAAAAAAGTACTTTTCTAATTAAGGGAAACCAAACTGCCTTATAAAGTAGCTTTCCTTAAATACCAGAATGAAATTTTGTTTTGTTTTGAGCAAAATGGAAGTTTATCCCCTGCATTTTTCTTACAAGTGCCAGAAATACCTAGTTAATTAAAATGCTTCTAGAATTTACACAGGAAATCTTTTTTAATATCAGGTAAAATAAATTGTAGGAGATAGTTTGTTTACAAACAAGATATTTTTTGTATGCTTATAAATAAAAGGTAACAAGTCTTTTTAGATAATTAGAGTAATATTTTATCATTCTTTGTTATTCAAACTTGAACGAAGAAGAAGAAGCACGAAGAAGAAAATTTAAAGTCACAGTTTAGAATTCGAAATTAAAATGCTTCTTTCTTATCATTTTTGAAGTTCAAATGTTTTTTTGGATAAAGCCATTAATTATTTTACTTTTGGAATGAAGTACAAGAAATTAATGTATAAATATATTTGTGAAGGTTTATAGGGATTCATTTGTGAGTAAATGGATATTTCGCATGACTCATTAAATGATAAAGTATTAATTATTTTACTTTTGGAATGAAGCACAGGAAATTAATGTGTGAATATAAAATTGCATACCAGTGAAGATTTATAGTGAATCGTTTGTGGGTAATTGGATATTTTGCATCATTTATTTAATGTGTATTTGATAATATTTCTCTCTATAATATGAACTAAAAATTGATGCAAAATCTAATTAATTTTTATATGAAGAAGCATTAGTTTGTACTCAAACTTTTGAATGTATTTACTACTTTAGTACTTTTCTAGAAATTAAATGTAAAATTTTTTTTTTTTTTAAATTTTATTATTTAAAAAAATAATAACATTTTATAATTTAATAACAATAACAATAATAATAACAATTTATAATTTAAAATAATATAATAACAACTCAACACACTAAGCCATTGCACTTTAGGCAAAAATTCTCTCTCTAAAATTTGAAATTTTGTTTTCAAATTTAACGGAAACATTATTGATACTTTTATGCTTAAATTTCATAGTAATTAAAGTACTCGGAAAACGTTTTTTCATTTGCTTTACTTATTAACTGCAGAATATCCTTTTTTTAACTATTGTTTTGTAAGAAAATTATTTTCTATCATTAAATACCAAAGGTTTAGTTTGGGTCGTCGCTCTACGGCCATTTTGTACGCACTTCAAGCTAAATAGCCCGGGATCTACTGTTTAATGTGGATTCCCGAACCATCAACAAACATCCACGCCATCGCCATCCATTCAAGCCTGAAGCCTGTGATACCAAAGGCCATAGCGCTAGCCAATTGGCTATCAGACCGCTAAATATCAAAGGAAATAAATATTATTTTAAAATTAATTTTTATCGCACGTTAAATTGTTTAGATTATTATTCCATGTGTATTATAACATCAACTAATTTTTTTTAGAATAAATCAGTTATCATATTCATGTCTTTTGGGAGAGTATTCGAAATATTTACAAATTTTTGAATTATTTTTAAATAAATAATTAAATACATCATTTCTAAAAATTAAATGAAAAATTAAAAATTAAAAAAAAATTAAAAAATGTAAAAAAGAAATGTAAAAGAAAATTAAATGTATCTAAAAATTATATACTTTTGTGAAACGGGAAATAATTATATTGAATTCAACTTTAAACGATTCTAGTTCTGTCTGTAAAAGTTTCATTAAGCAAAATATTAATTTACCGGAATGCCTTCTGTACGCAAAACATTAATTTATCGAACAAGATTTGCTAATTAATTTAATTAAAAATGAACTTCTGACTGAGACGACCAATAGCTGCGGCAGACACGTTCGAGTGAGGCATGAAAAATGTTTGGAGGTCGTTTACATGGAGGCATTAACAAACTTGCCTTCTGTAATTCCGATCACGCACGGCGGTGTTCAAATTCCCCGGCGGTGCGTAGTCATGGTTTTAAATATGTTTAGAGCAGACATGCAATTTATGATGCAAATTTCTAAAGAGAATTTCGTAGTTATGGAAAAAAAAAATCAAGAGTGAATTTTTAAGTCTAAATTTTATATCATTGCTTTTAAAAATTTAATTTTTAAAATTAAGTCAATACGATTCATCTTCTCTTTTTTTTTTTTCAAAAATCATTTTGATAAATGGATTTTACATCTGACATTATGTGTTGTTAAAAATTAATTATTATACTGTTAATAAAGGTATAGTACGTATTGAGATAAATTTAATTATATTCTCATCTTGTGCAATATTCAATGTTTGTTCTCTTAAGTGCTTGCTGCCTGCCCAGTGGCAGTTTATACTAGATGACATACAGAATGGTGGAATGTTGATTTCACTAGCTGCTTGTTCTATAGCATTTCTTTGAAAAGCGAGTTGTCTTGGCAGCTCTTCTAGCTATTGTAATAGGCAATACTATTCATTTTGTGTTATTAAAAATTATTAGTTATTAAACTGTTAATAAAGGTAGAATACTGCTTGTAATAACATTATTTTAATTAAATATACTCTCATCTTATGCAATGTTCAATGTTTATATTCTGTTATATGTGGTTCGGTGGCTGCTTATGATAGATGACATACAGAATGGTGGATAGTTGATTTCGCTAGCTGCTAGTTCTACAGCATTGCTTTGAAGATGAAGAGCGAGTTGTCTTGGTAGCTATTGTAACAGGCAATGTGATTCATCTTCTACCTATATTTTTCGGTAATCATTTTTAAATTGAAAATCGTATTACATGTGACATAATGGTGTGTTGTTAAAAATTATTAATTATTAAACTGTTAATAAAGTCAGAGCGCTGTTTGTAATAATACTAAATGTAATTAAATATATTCTCATCTTATGCAATATGCAACGTTTATGTTCTGTTATATGTGGTCCAGGGGCAGTTTATACTAGCTGATATACAGAATGGCTTGGTTTGTCGATCTTTTTTTTATTACTTCCCTTTTTGTTTCTCATCCCACTTTGTAGACATCAACATCTAGACCAAGTCCAAGAATACGTGTGGTCTCATGGAAGGATTTGATTTGGTTTGTCGCTCTACTATCATTTTATGCACACTTGAGGATAATTAGACCTGGACCGAGGGTGGTTCCGAGTGGTTTTCCGAGCCACTAACAAACGTCCATGCCACCTCAGGATTCAAACCTGAAGCACCAAAGGTCAGAGAGCTAGCCAAGTGGCCATCAGGCAGCATACATAATAGTGAAAAGGTGATTTCAACTTGTTTAACAGTCACTGCTTTGAAAGCGAGTTGTCTTACAGTCCTAAAAAGACCGGGAACTACGGGACCAATCCATCCTATTTTCATGAATTTAAACATGTTTTCATAACAATTGAGTCAAATTTTCTCTAATCAGATCAATTTTAATCTCAGCCTGTATTTCAAACTGACATATCAGTGTATAATGTATAAATTCTTAAAAAAAAAAATCTCGATTTGTTAAAAATATTTTAGAGAAAGACAACAGCATTTTTATAAAAACATGGATTTCTAAGATTTTCAGAGTTCTTAGATTTGATTACAGTCTTGGAAAACCAGATGAATAAATAAATAAACATAGGAATAGTATATTGAATGAGTGATTTATCTCTTTACAATAGTATCTTGTCATTCCATTTTAGATGTCCGGATCTAAATGTTATTTATGATACAACCAGAATCGGAATTTTAACTACATCGTAAACATAAGATATTTAAGCTTCTTTTCTAATTACAAACCAGACCGGTTTCAGGAGAAAAAAAATATAAGCAAAGAAACCCAGATGTGATTGATGCTACACTTAACTGTTCGCCCAGTCCTCTCAGCATGTAGTACTTAGTGTCCAACCTACAAAGAGCTTTTAAAAACGAAAGTAAATATACCTATGGCGCCTCGATGCTGGGTGTGATTAGCTACGAGAACCCTTTTACTTGCTGAATTTTGTTGGTTTTTGTCTCCTGCCTCAGTGTCCCTTTCAATTTAATAGGCAATCTTCCAGCTCTTAAGGTGGAGGGGGCACCATGGCTGGGATGTTACCAACTTGCCTTTTCTCTCTCAATCTGTTTTTTTCTTTTTATTCCTTGTTTTTTTACCGGTTCCGTGGCAAATTCTATTTCGAAGTGTCTTTCTCCGTCACTTGGTGTCTATCAAGTCATCGTTCTGCTTTTTTGGAGGACGTTGCCAGTCGACGTGATGGAAATATGAAGTGATTTTTGAGAAAGTCGCACTAGGGGTAAATTCGCGTTATTTTTATTATTTTTTTTTTACGATTTTTGGGAAGAAAAATAAAATGCATGATACCGAGAGAAGAAAAATCGATTTATTTTTTATTTTCGCGAAATTGGTGTCACGAAGGGGATAGTAAAGTTTCCGGTCACGTTAGACCAAGAAGACAGTCAGACGACTATATAAAAATAAAATAAAATCGAATTTGAATTTATTGGTATTTTTTTAAAGAATTTTAACTTGTGGAATTTTAGTTTTAGAAACTTTAAAAAATTCAGCACAAAATAATGTCAATGTTGTGTCTATAATTTTTGATTACAAATAATAATTTCGTACAAAATTTATAATTTTGTATAACTTTTATTTTTTATAATTTGGTACAAAATAATGTAAATGTTGACTACTATAATTTTTTTAAACTAATATTAAAATATCATTTTAACTTCTATTATACTATAATTTTTTTAAATTCTATCTTCCATGCCTTGTCCTTTGTGATTGATATTGCATATTTTTAAGACAGGGGTGGCCAACCTGCTGCCCATGGGTCACATGCGGCCCTTTAACATTTTCGGCTCGTGAGATTTATCACACTTTCACAAAATTGATTTATTTTATAATGACTAAAGTAGTGAAAGCCAATTTATTAAAAAAATACATTATTTGTGAATCGTATATTCAAAAATTAACTGTCGAAATTATGAAAAAAAAAATTTTACTTGAAATAAAATAATATTAAATTTAAATTTTAAATTTAAATCTTTTTTAAAATAATATTCCTGCGAATATAGGACAGGTATTACTTGCTTTGTTTATGAATTTACAGTTATGAGTTCGCAGAATAATTAAATTATATTCTGCGAACTCATGACGAAAGTGTAGAAACAAATATCGCACTAGTAAAATAAATATTTTTTAATGATTTTTTTTTTTTTATTTCGTTTATATTTATGTATTTTTATATTTCATTTTTAGTGTTATATATTCCTTTATAATGTGCGTTTAGTATCATTATTATATTATTTATGTTTACATGTAAGAATAATGGTGAATACAAAAATAATAACTCATGTTTCAATTTTCACTTCAAAAAATATCTATAGTGGGTCTAAATCTAATATGGGGATATATAATTTTATATGCGGTGCGCGAGTTATGATGCATTTCCAAAGTGCCCACAAGATCATTTGAGTTGGCCACCCCTGTTTCAAGATAAAAAGAAAGCTTAAGAAATTTAATTCGCTTAATTCTTTAAAATAGATAGAAAAGTAATGAATGTCCTTTTTAATTTATTAAAAATGAGCTATATTTTTTTTTTCCTTCTAATGCATTTTTTTTAATTATCCGTTTATGCCCCTCCTGAGGCCATATTTTTCCTAACAGTAATCATATAAAAGTTTTTTAATATAAATTTTTGCTTAAGAAAATGTTTAAAAAAATGATCATTATTAAAAGAGTGTAGAGATTTTTTTCATTTCGTGAATCAAATGTTATAAAAAATAGGTTTTTAGTGTATATTTCGAATGTAGCAAAAAAAATTACCTTTTGGCAATTCTGATATATTTGCGCTAATTTAGTATAATTTTTTTTTTTTTTCTTTATAGCCCGAAGTATTGTAGTGTTATATGAGAAGCTTTGCAATTCCAAAACGAGGAACTTGTATGAAATAAACACATTTAAGTGCAAATCATTAAAGAACATTTCAGATGACGATAACAATTTTTTGTTTATCGTGGAATCTATGCAATTTTTAACGTGTGTTATTTTTTTAACGTTTCCAATACTTGTCAACAAGTAAATGATTTAGCCAGTTCATTTCTTTGCTCTTCATAACTGCCATACTGTTCTTTCTTTGCCATTTTTTCTGTTAATCTCTAGAACAATATTCAGGAAAACAATTCTTTCCACCTATGAGGAAATTCAGTAATAATTTCACGGTTTTTTTTTTCATGTTGGATTTGCACTTATATCTTGAGGAAATACGATAAATTAAAAAGTTCCTGTTGTCAATGGGAGAATCTCTATCACAATCAATAGTGAGTCCAGTAATTTTTTATGTAGTGTATGCCACCTGTAAAAACCGAAGTTATTGGTCTTACAAATAATAATCAATTCATTCAAATTTTGCTTAAGTTGCCAATTTTTTTAATTAGAAGTTTAGAACGATTATTTAAATTCGAATAAAATACTTTAAGTGCAAGTTATACTTAATTTAATAAAACACTTTTTGATAAAGAATATAAAAATCTTGCAAGGCATTGAAAATAAAAATCTAAAAGACCTAAAATGATATTTTATATAATAAATAAATTAGAAACTAAGAAAAACATACATGCTGAAATTTTAAAATCCACTCAAGCACCGCACACGCACACGCACGCACGCACACATGCACACTCTTACACACATATTGACACACGCACGCACACATGCACACACTCTTACACACATATTGACATACGCACGCACACATGCACACACTCTTACACACATATTGACACACGCACGCACGCACACATGCACACACTCTTACACACATATTGACACACGCACGCACACACACACACGCACGCACGCACACACGCACACACGCACACTCTCTTAGACGCATATACTCACTTATACACGCACACACAAGCACACACACGCACGCACGCACGCACGCACACACTCTTACCAACTGTCACTCGCTCATTACACACGCTTTCACTCACTCTAACACACACACACACACACACATTCAAAATTCCTTCTAATTTACATTGTAAATGCCTAACATAATGAAACGCTAAATTAAATTTTTTTAATGTTTATATGAATCAAGAATAAAATTTTCCTCGAAACTTTTATTAACACATAAATAACAGAAATAACACACACACACATAAATAATTGAAATTATCATTTAAACTTAATATAACCGAAGCAAAATGGTTATAGAACATCAGGTAAATAAACGTTAGAATATAATTTTATTTTAAAATATTCATAAATGAAAAAAAAATAGGAAATGGGCGCTGAATTAATAATTTTATTTAACTGAAATTTATTAAGAAAATCGCGTTAATAAGTTTACTAAAAGCCAATTAATATGAAATCTTTTGAATTTGCATTTATTAGGTAATAAAACCCGAAGAGTAAACTTCATGAATGATTTATACTAATATGTTTGATGAGATTTTATCTCTGGCGATTAATTTGAGTAAAAGCCTCGTTAATATATGTGTACTTCCTTAATTTACGGAATTACCTATAGGCGCAAGACATGAATTATTGTAGCCCTGAATTAATGAAGTAATTTATTTTTGCTCTTTTTTAACTTTCTATATAATCAGAAGAAAAGCATTCCTTAAACTTGCTCAGCTCCATTTCTTTTTAGAAATGTTCCTTTCATGAATATTCAACTGAGTATAAGAATTTTTTATGCTTATCTTTAAATCACAAGCTATTTATAATTTCAATACAGCCTTGTTTTATATACAGTTCTTTTTAAGAATCACGGAACGTGATTTTCAGTCTGTTTGTAGAATGTAATCGTATATTATCATGAGCGAATATGCTGTTTGTCTTTGTATGGAGGTCAATAGTGTCTATAAAAAAATATTTACATGACGATTAAAATAAAACACAGCGGAAATAAAAATTTATGTTTTTAAAAGCTTTAAACCAGGACTGGACAACCCAAATGATCTTGTGGGCCACTTTGGAACTGTATCATAACTCCGCGGGTCACATACAAAATTAGGTACTTACATATTAACGCTACCTTGGCTACAGTTGCGCCAATAAAGAGCAATTTTTTGTTCGCGCGCGCAAGCAGTTATCTTTTGAACTCCAACCGCAGCTACAGATTTGGCGGTTTTTAAAATTCTGCTGCCCTCAAACCAGTTGACTTTTCTGAACATGATAAGCACACTGACTGAAATTGCACTTCCAAAACTTACGTTTACCAAAATAAAGTTTCATGTCATGGGAATTGGGACATTTTCGTTTTTTTGGTAAAATATTTCGCTCCTGAAAAAATAAAATTGCATCTTGTTCTGTTTCTTCCAAATCCCAAATACGAATTTTCGTAGCACTAAAAAAATGGCGTCAAAAAATCAGCAACTCTGTAGCTGTTAGATTGGCGCCACTTAAAACCGCCAAATCTGTAGCCAAGGTAGCGTTAATACGTAAGTACCCAAAATTATATATCCCCATATTAGATTTAGACCCATTAAAGACAATTTTTTTAGTGGAAAATTGAAACATGTGTTATTATTGTATTTACTATTTCGTCATTGAGGTCACTTAAAGTGAAACATATAACCTGTTATATTAGATGTTCAAGATGAGCTCACATCATGAGTTCGCAGAACATAATTTAATTATTCTGCGAACTCATAAGTAAAACAAGCAATTCTGTCATATATTCACAAAATATTATTTTTTCTCATAATTTCAACAATTAATTTGTGAATATATGGATGCACACATAATGTATTTTTTAATACATTGATTTTCACTACTTTCGCCATTATGAAATAAATATTTTGTGAAAGTGTGATAAATCTCACCGGACCGAAAAAAATTTTTCAATGCAGGCCGCATGTTGGCCATCCCTGGTTTAAACCATTAAATTGTTGAAAAATTACATGATGAACTCTAAAATAGTACGACAATTTATAAATTTAGACACTGTAATGCTCATTCAATAGCATGTTTATCTTCATATTGCAATCTTGTATGGTAGAAAATGGTTTTGTATGATACCAGTTTTACCCTTTCCGTACTATATTAATGTTTTTATATGAATAAATTAGTGATAACACATGTTCATGTATAATAAATTTAAATTTACAAAAATTTTTACTTGATTAATTTTAAAAAAATAAAAAAATTAATTTTGTAATAATTTTACCAAAATTTAATAAATTGACTTACTAATCAGCATATAATAAATCTAAATAAATAAATCTAATAATTAATTTAAAAATGTTAAAGAATCTGTTAATAAATTTAATAATAAATATTAAAAAATGTTATTAAATTATCTATAAAATTATCTAATAAATAATTAATAAAATAATTGACCTTATATTTTATGCATATTGACTTTCTATTGATTTATTTATTATTATTCAGATATTATTATACTTCGTGCGATTAATAAATCAGATGTCATAATTTCAAAAACTTTCGTCTTATATCATAATTTTAACCAATAGAAGTAAAAGTATTATACGTATATCCTTTTTACTAATTGAATAAATAGTTATAAAAGTAATATATGTATGATATCCCTTTTACTAATTGATGACAATTATGAATATCTGTATTATAAAAATCACATTACTTCAAAATAGCCCGAATCAGAAAAAATCACAAAACCCAAAAAAAACTAAAACGATTTATTTTGTTTTTAAACTTTGGTTAATTTAACAAAAAAAAAAAAAAAGTTTCATTAAATATCAATTTTCTCCCTCTTCAAAAAAAAAAAAAAAAAAAAAAGAAAATCATTATAGAGCTACCTTTTTTAACTTTTATAAGTAAAAAAAAGTATTAATTATTTTGTCTTTTTATTCTTTGATTATACTCAGTGATAAAAGCCCAATTCATAAATATATGCATTTGACCAGAAGGCTTTCCGGTTGAGCTGTTTCTTTCCTGTCAAATAAAAAAAAAAAAAAAAAAAGAAAAAGAAAAGAAAATGAAAACTGATTAGGAATTGAAACGTCACCGCAAAAGATAAAACATTAAATTTCATTAGCATTTTCTTCCAGAATTAATTCACAAAAATCACTGCACCACTATACCGTCAAAACCTTCCTTACTTAATACGATTACTATAAAAGCAAAACAAAAAAAGAAAAAAAAATTATATAAGCAGAATAAATAAAAAGCAACAAAAGAAAAGCACTAAATTAAAACAAATACATTAACCATCTGCCATGATTTGTAGATTCAAACTCGAATAAAAAGTAAAGGAACGAATAAAATTGTTTTAATTTCTTCCTTCCTTCCCAACTTCTTAGTGCAGTTCATTGTGTGAAGAAAGGGGGAGGGTAGTGTTTTGATGAAAGAGAGAAATCATCGATTTTGCAGGAAGCTACTAATATTAAAATGAATTCCTTTTTCCCCGAAACAGATTGCAAGAAGTGAAAATTTTTCCTTTTTTTTTTTCTCTTTTATTACAATAAAACTTAATACTCAGCAGTTTTTCCCTTCCCCGCCCTTCCTTGCTTTAGCGCTTTCTCATGAATTTTTCATCAGGCGCTTATAACTTAGCACAGAAGGAGTCGATTGGTTGAAGGTTTTGCAACACAATTCGTAGATGCACATTGTTGCGTCTAGTGGATATGAATCGTATTTTTGTTTCATTATGAACGAATCAAAAATAAAAAGAACGAATAAGAAACGAAATACTTCAGCTGCTGTCGTTTCATTTTGTTTAATGGATATCACTAGGAAAAGCTGCTTGATTAAAAAGACAATTTTTTTTTTTTATTTCTTTCGAATTCTGACGATATTTATTTTTGTATGAACAATGACATTTTCCTCAATTTGAATTTTCTATTCATTACTTCCTTCCTGTGTTCTTTTATTTATTCTTTTTGGTGTGTTTAGAAATGTAGATTCGAAACTTAATTGCTTTTTACCCTGGTTTGAATTTTTTTCTCTATGTTGCCAATGTTTGTATAAAATTATTTGTTTTTTCAATAATGTATTTTGCTCGTTCCTTTTCGTTTGTTTATGGAAAAATTTAAATTTTCTAGAAGGTCAAACTTTTGTGACATTAAATTAAATTATAGGTCTTGTTTAGTTTCTGATTAATTTGAAAATAATGTATTCTGCGTTCAAGTTTTACCTAAACATCCTAAATTTTAATTTCAAAAAAAACTTTTTAAAAACAAACAATTGTTTTTGACAATACTAATTTATTTTTATAATAATTCTCTATTAAAAAAAGGGATACGCATTTAATGTAATACAAAAATATTTTAATTAAAATGTTATCCAATTATGTTACCAATTATTTTGTAACTTTAAAAAATAATGCTTCATTGATCGGGGAGAAATTTAAAAATTGTAAAACATCTGATTTTAGCTTAAATACCAAAGGCAACATAAATTGTTTTTTATGTGCTAAAAATAAATAAGATTACGATAGTTACAATAAATAATGAAAAATAACAGCATTAGAAAATATTTATAAAAATAACTATGTCTATTCTGTAATAGTGTAGATTTTTTCAAACTTAAAAGTTAAAAAAAATTTTTTTAAATGTGAATTTATATGTAATTGTAGAATTGTTAAATTGAAAGTAATTATAAAGCGAAATGATAAAAAGTTATCGCAACCATGCATCTCCTACACACTATCGCGGCCTGGTGGCCAAGTGGCTAGCGCTCTGGTCTTTGGTATCCACAGGCTTCAGGTTCAAATACTGGCGGTGGCATGGATGTTTGTGAGTGGTTCGGAAACCACTTTAAACTATAGGTCCTGGTCTGTTTAGCCTAAAGTTGTGCACAAGATGACCGTAGAGCGACAAACCAAACCTACACACTGTCAAGAACATCCCCTGTGGCGTTTAGAAGAAATTGTCCTTCGGCCTCGAGGCCTTTACCCAAGAGGAAGCACAGCGCAATTCGCACTCCAGTTTATAGTCTCTCATCCCGATATGAATTATATTTAGTGCATCCCTGCGCATTAGTTGGCCTACAGAGTCTCATCTGAGAGGAAGTATATTTCGCGTATCCTGCGAGTAGCCGAATATCGGGTTTTCAACTTAAAAGTGGAGTCCTTCCACTAATCTATAATTATATGTTTTTAAATGTGTTAAATATTGTATGTCTCTAATTGCAGGTGTGTGGTGTTTGTGCGTGTGTAAATAAGTTCATAATAAATATTTAATAAATAATATGCTAATTCTCAAACTTGTGCCTCACATATCTCAACTCAACCACACCCAGTTATAATCTAGTTTCCCAACCTGCACATTGCAATATTTATTAAAATAGTTTAAAAAAGTACCAAAAATGCTGATTTCTTCTACGATATAATTATGATATAATGAGGTGTTGCAATTCCGAATATAAATATAATATTTATCTAAATAAAATTGAATTTTTCTGATTTTGATCATGTCTTTAATAAGTTGTAATTATTTCCAATATATTAATAATTAAATAATTAATTATTTATGCATGATTTTAACATAATTCATGATCAATAACTTATTTAAATTATGCTTTCACTGTATTATACGTATAAAACTTTATACAAAAAAACAAGTTTTAAAACTTTATATCAAAACTTTATATATTTTTTATATTTCAGAAATCGATTTAAATCATTTATGAAACTTGGAAAAATAGTTTAAAGAAGTTTTTTTTTTTTAATAACAATTTCATATTTCAGTATTATTATCATAATGTTACACTAGATGGCATTTTTTTCAAAGATCATTTCATTTCCGCTCAGATTTCGAAAAAAAAAAAAAGAAGAATAATTGAAAATATATTCTTGGAAAAAAAAAAAAACATTTCTAAAGCAAATATTTTGGTTGAATGAAGCTGAAAAAAAAAAAAATTATTAAAAAAAAAAATATCTGGGTCCTAGAAAGGAAGGATACGAATTTTTCTTAAGCATTTTTTGGCGGGAAAAGAACCAGATGGAACGTTGGAAGGAATCCCGCAGAAAACACAATGGAAATGAGAAATACCGCAAAGAGTTTTAGACCATTAAAATACGTCATTTATAATTCATGAATGGAAAGTGAATAAGAAAATATGATTTGCAAAGTGCAAGAGATGAAAATTTTATAATATTATTCTTGGAAGTGCCATTTATGGGAATATGAAGTTTATAGTCCTGTTTTCTTTTTAGAATATTCTTTTCAAAACCGTTCGATGGCAACACTGGTCTTATCAGACGATATTGTATCCGGGGAAAATATATTGCTGCGTTATCCATGAGCTTTCAATTTCAATTGCACGAAAATCGCCGTTAAATTTGTACGGTTTATTTCCATTAAGGATTAAATTATTTATATTCTATTTATTTATTTATTTTTTGAAAGTTTGAATTTTTATCCGGATTAGGTATTTATTTATAACTTATCAATTTTTTGGTGGAATTTTTCGAAGCTTGAATTTTCATTCGCCATTTCAGATTCTGTTTTTAAAATAAGAATTCGTATAAATAAATTTGATATCTGAATTTGTGATAAGCAATTCGATTGCTCTATTAGAATATGCATTGCAAACACGGAAATTCAGATTTTATAGTGGGAATTCTTTTTTGTCAAATATCCGCTTTTACATAGAATTTTATTTTATTTATGCTGAATGTAGAGTGAGAATAGCAAATTGGCAAATATTTAACGAAAATCCATCGCAATAAAATATGTGAAGGCGGAAAATGACTATTCTAAGTCTTGGGAAAAATAAACATTTATGACATTCAGCAAAACAAGATCTCAATTTAGTTTATGAAAGAAATTTAGGTAGAATTTTTTCAAATGTATATTAAATGATATATGAAATAATTTGTATATCTATATCATGTAAATAATGTGGTTTATTCATGATATATAGCTGTTTAATTTAAAAAATGAATGATTAGTTAAATGGAATGAAAGATACTTGATTTCTTTCACCCACTTTATTGGCAAAAGTGTCCGTACAACACTAATAGAGTATATACTATTATAATTTAACAATGAGCGTAGTCTCTAATAATGAATGCAATCACTATGTTATAAATCTTGTCATTAATTGTTGTTTCCGTTAACAATTAATATATACTTACAAAAGATTCTTCTACGTTTCTTTACAATTATGTATTGTTTTTATATGCCTCGCTTTCAAATATTGTTTTTAACTGTGCTACAATAAATTCATTTGTAAAAAATCTAATAAAATACGTTGAACTAAAACAAGGATCTTCAAATAATTACCAAGACTGAACGACCGTAAGGTAAATCCAGCTCTGCACATTTATTTCTATTAAATTAAAATGCTTCATTATTATTTTTGATTATTAGAAGAATGAAATAAAACACAATCGCTGATGTGCATAAACTTGTACTTACATGAATTAATATTTCAACAACAAAATTTCTGTTATTACAACCCGAAACCTGCCTGTGACACCGAGCGCCTGAGTGCTAGTTATTCGATCATTCTGGGCCCCAAATATTACTAAATGCGGGCCTGAATGGCCGAGTGGTTAGCGCTCTGGCGCTCGGTACCACAGGTTTCGGGTTCGAGTCCCGGCGGTGCCATGGATGCTTGTAGTGGTTCAGAATCCTCTTTAAATTGTAGTTCCCGGTCTAATAGGATCGTAGAGCGTTGCAGGGGCATTGTTATTCCGCGTCCGTGGCTTATCTTCAAGTTACACGCGCCCCTGGGTAATGCAAAGTGAGTACGTCTGTGCAGCGCTTGCCTTAAGGCATCAAGACCACGCTGTCTGTGTTTGCCAGCTGCATTAGAAAGAAGGTATTACTAAATGCTGAATAGAAAAACCTAATTTTTTTAAATTGAGGAAATTAAGATACATCTTGGAATTAAGCAAGTGTATCATAATAATGTCTATCGTCTTGAATCTTCGTTTTTTCTACGGTTACATATGTATTTTATTAAGAAAGTTAAGAAAATTTAATTCAACAATTAATTTATTCTAACATTTTTAAAGAGGATGTTTAAAAAAATAAAAGTAAAGCCAAGTATAAACCAAATAAAGATGTTTAAAACTGTAAAGCTGTCTTTAAAAGAAAGTAGTATCTAATTTTCCTGAAGACATTTTCATTCCAATGAGGAAAGATTTTGAAAGTTCAAAAATACTTTTAGGGAAACATTTCTATAAATTACTAGAAGGAATCTCTTTTAGAAATTCTCTTCTTTGTGATCTCTTCTGCAATTCCAGATTGGAAATAGGATCCAAATGAAGGATTTCTATCTGCCGAAATTGGAAGATGATTTAGCAAAACTTTCAGCTGCTTTCAATATGCACGGCATCGTAGTTATTAATGAATTGTTGGATGTTTTCCAATTTCAATTCTTTTGTTTAGTTACGACTCATGATTATTAACATATTAAAAATTTTTTTTGTATAATATTTAGTAGATACTTAAATAAAATTTGAGGTTATTACAATAATATTAATTTTACTTTATGTAATAAATTAGTTGAATTAATTAAAAATAAAACTATTCTGTCATGTTGAATTAATAATGTAACATTAATTATTAAGAATTATTTAATACTTATGAGTTTTTATATCCTTATTTCAATGTTGAATACTCATGTTCGTATTTCAATGTTAATTATTCGTGTTCGTATTTCAATGTTGATTACTCGTATTCTTATTTCAATGTAGATTACTCGTATTCTTATTTCAATGTAGATTACTCGTGCTATTTCAATGTAGATTACTCGTGCTATTTCAATGTAGATTACTCGTGCTCGTATTTCAACGTAGATTACTCGTGTTCGTATTTCAATGTAGATTACTCGTGTTCGTATTTCAATGTAGATTACTCGTGTTCGTATTTCAATGTAGATTACTCGTGTTCGTATTTCAATGTAGATTACTCGTGTTCGTATTTCAATGTAGATTACTCGTGTTCGTATTTCAATGTAGATTACTCGTGTTCGTATTTCAATGTAGATTACTCGTGTTCGTATTTCAATGTAGATTACTCGTGTTTGTATTTTGATGAAGCAGTTGTAGAAACACTAAGATATTCGTAATTAGATTACTGTAAGATTCTATAAAGTTTTAACTAGGCATCATGAAGATTAAATATATTGTAAAATAATGCATATCACATGTATAATCCTAAACATGGAAGTTAATCTCTTCCTTTGTACAGAATAACGTTTTTTGTGGAAATAAGATTTCACTGATTTTGACTTGTTGCAAGAGATATAAATAAATGCTAGTAATTTAACGTATCTTACTTTTTTTTCGTGTTGAACAATAATTATTTTTAATTTAGAACAGAATTCACGATCATAGAGACAATTTTGAATAATAGACAGCATTTAAGTTGGATCATGTCTTTATGATATATTTCTGAAGGTTGATGCATATATTCTGAAGGTTATTTAATAACTTATCTTGATTTAACATAGTCTTCTTATATAAAAATACATATTAGGGGGAACTGGTGGCCGAGTGTGGCGCTCGGTCCACAGGTTTCGGATTCGACTTCCAGCAGGGCCATGAATGCCTGTAATGGTTTCGAATCCACTTTAAGCCGTAGGTCCTGGTCTAACATGACAGTAGAGTGTTGGGTTTAGAGATGACAACCTACCCCGTAAAAAGTCAGCGTCACGGAGCCAAGTTAGACTTCTACCTACGGGTGCTCCATCACAATAGAAGCTGTCTGTTTCCATGAGACCACATGGGCTCTTGTACTTGGTCTAGAATGTTGCTGTTTGCCAAGTGGAATAAGAAACAAGCAACAAAACAAACGTTTATATTCATATAATTCTTGATTAATTCAATATTTTTCAGTTTTAAATTAATCAATATATATTCCACTGAATACAAAATCAACTCAAGGAGTTTCAACATTCGTTTACACTATGGTTTTAAAAGAATTATATTTAAAAATCATATAATTGCAATCTGTTAATATAAGCTCCATTGAATCACTTATTTACAAGCTGTGCCGGCTGCTACAGTACTTGAAAATTATCGATTATTTATCCATGATACCAATACTGCAAATACATTAAAAAGTATGAATTCCTTAATATCATTCACGATGATTGACAGATTTTTAAAGATACTCCTTAAAATATAAAATATTACCTAATAAAATTTTATTTTGATCGCAATAATTTTTAAGAAGTTTGATGTTGTAATGTTGTGGGTTGTGCAGCTGGATTGTAACTGGGTGTGATTGGATTGAGACACAAGTTTGAGAACTCACAGCTTTATTGACATAATCGCAGACATCATACACAAAAAATTAGAGATATCTATCTTTAAATGCGTTAAATATTGTATAAATATAGATTCCTGGAAGGATTCCACTTCTAAGCCTAAAATAAAGATATTCAGGTAAGCATTGGATGCGCAAAATATACTTTCTCTGCGGGTGAGAGTCAGTAGGCCAACTTATACGCAGGTTGCGATAAATATATTTCCTCTCGGGATGAGAGACTATAAACTAAACGTTTAACAAAAGTGCGTGACTGCGCTACTATTCTCAGCGGCAGCGGATGTTGCGCTGTACTTCCTCTCGGAAGAGAGTCAAGAGGCCTACTGACCAATTCTCCTGAACTCCACAGGGGGACGCTCTTGAAGTGCGTAGGAGGAAGCACTAATACAATATTTTATATTGTAAAAGTGTATATATATATTTTAAAAGTCCCTTAAAACAACTATTAAATACTTAAATGTTTCTTTACTATATATATAGAAACATCTTGATTTATAAAAATATTAAAAATCTTAAATGATATGCATAATGAAATTTTATCTCTTATTTTTAAACATTTAACAAATCTTTTAACATACAAATTTTTTTTTATTATAAAACATGTGCGGAGATCTTTACGTTTCCATCTGTAAGTAAGATATCGAATGATTTTTCTTAAAATAAGAAAAACCTGTAAATAACTCATTTACAGATGGAAACATAAAAGTTCCATAGATAATGTTATATTATAAATAATTTTTCTTTATTTCAGAAAATATTTTTATAAGAAGAAATATAACAGGTTAAATCAATAAACAATTATATTATTATTTTAACATATTATGTGTAATTATATTAATATGTTAATATATAATAATATTAATATATTATATTTAACAAAACATTTAAAGTAAAGAAAAAAATGGAAAACTTCTTTTATTTTTTAGAAAGAAATTTGACTTTTAAAATATGAGAAAAGTTAAAGTTTATTATACTTATTAATTCATGATAGGTAGAAAATAATTATTCAAATTAATGACATAGGGTTAAATAAAAAATATATATATTATTAAAATTCTGTATTGAAACGTTCATGATTAAGAACATCTGACTTTTGTATTTTGTTTACAAAACGTCCAATACTGAAAAAGAAATCGGAGCTTATCATTTTTCACGAGAAAACACGTTCTTTGAAAAATTACTGAAATATTGGCGCTACATGGCTAATGGCAGGTACAAATTTCGGAAGAAAAAAAACTTACATTGGTGTAACTTGAAATTATTTGAAAATGTGTACGAGGTGATTTATAACCTTGCGAGATAAACAAATTGATAAATGAATCTCAAAAATTCCTGGATACTGGATATCGTTTATTTTTCTTAAGTGAGTTTTGATGGGTATTGGTTACATTAATAGTAAATTGGTTATTTATTTTTGCAGCCTTGTTGACAAGAATGCTTAGAGTTCAATTTATTTTCTTGAATTTGACAGAATAATTTTCAGGAAAAAAGCGATTCAATAATAAATCAATATATAACAGTGCAAGCGAGAATAAAAAGAAAATTCGCTTTATATAATAATAATTTTGATTTCAAAACACCAGGACTGCCATTTTTGAATTTTAAGATTAGGCTGATAAAAATCTAAGATGATCAACAAGATCGTAAAATATTTTATATTTATTAAATTAAATATTACTTACTTTTAATAAATGTTAGAATAACAATCTTTTTGCCGATTTTTGTCTTCATCGTCTCTTTTTGACCTTTCATTCTTTTTAATATCATTTATCAACAGCGCCAATTTGCAAATCTTTTACCATTTCTTTTTTTTTTTTATTGTGTGTGAGCATGATGCTGTCCTGGATAGGAATTCGTGGCGCAATCCAAAAAAGTGCAGCAAGCAAATAAAGTGATATTCCAAATTTGCAAATTTTGGCTGAAAAATGGTAGTTTGGGCCCTTTAACTCTTGAAATGATTCATGAATAACGTTAATCCCCAGGAATTTTCTAGAGAATTTGGCGTTTGTTTGAAGTGTTTTGTAGTATGGTTTTGAAGCACTTTTAACGTCTTGGCTTGGGTTTTAAACATTTGTATATCCAATGGCTTTAAGTAGTCGTAGTGCATTGATCAATTCCTTCTTGCTAAAGTACTTGAGCTGTATAGTGCTTCTTATTGTATTTGGAATAATTATTCCTAGAATTTTCAAACTTTGATATATTCTTTTGACTGTTGAATGTTTAAGTATTTCCTGTAGAATTTAGAATACTTCATTCTTCATTTACGACTAATAAATATTAGTCGTTTTTATATACATTCTGATATTTCTTTGATACAGGGCTATCTCTTGACTATTCAATGTGATAACGTTTCTTGTAGAATTTCGAATACTTCATTCTTAATTCGCGACGACATTTATCTTACTTTTGCTTATCATTATTTTTTTTTATTTATCTTTTAAAGATTCTTAAACAATTCATTCTTAATGAAGTTCTTGATCTATTCAACATTGCTATATTCATGACTATTTGAATTTGGCCATTCTTGTAGTATTCCAATCAATTGCTTCATATATCTCGTGCATTATTAAACATTCTTATATTCCTGAGTTTATTCATCCGTTCTCCAATGTTCACATGATAAGTTGAAATTTGCCGAGCAGATTTCTATTTGACTTCTATTTTTGTGTCAGTGTAATTGTTTCAACTGATTGGGTTTCTTGCAAGGATTCGATTAACCATCAAATTTATTACTGAGTTTCAAAACAAATATTGCAAGGGTGAGGGGTATTTCTTGATATTCACCAAGCATTCGACATAGCTTGGATTGACAGATTACTACATATTATTATTCTCAACTTTCCATCTCACTTGATTAAACTTATTCACTCCTGTCTTACTCATAGAACTTTTACTGTTAAAGTAAGCAAAAAATTCTGTTTTTCTATTAAAAATATTATGGCTGGTACTTCACAAGGTAGCAAACGTTCACCTTTTATTTTTATTGCTGATATCCCAACTAATCCTAAACTCTTAACTGCTATCTACGCTGATGATACTGCAATCCTTTGCAAAAATAAAAACGCTAAATTCTTAGCTATCACCCTTACTAATCACCTTAAAGTTCTCAATAACTGGTTCAATAATTGGAAAATTTCCTTAAATGTAGTAAGACTCTATTGGAAATAAACGTAAAAAAGTGATTATGATCACCAATAATATTATCCCTTGGAAGAGTCAAACTAAATATTTAGGGGTGATTCTGGATCAGCATTTAACTTGGAAACAACTTTTTCTGCTCACCAAAACAAAATTTCGTATTGTTTTCAAAAAACTCTACTCACTTAATAAATAGAAATTTTACAATGACCAGGGATAACAAAATTCTTCTTTTATACTGCTGTGTTTCGCCCAATTCTCACATACGATTGCCCGGTCTGGTCCTATGCAGCCAAATCTGATTTAAAAATGCTTGAAACTTTACAAAACATCACTATTCTCCAAATTACCTCTGCTAAATGGTTCATGCAATTCTGATATCTATAAAGCTAGTAACATTCCTTCTTTAAAATATTTTCTTAAACACATCTCTATTTAACTTGTTGACATGCTTATTAATCATAAAAATACTGCAATCCAGGAAGTTGACTCTTATGTTCCCAATTATGATTTAAAACGTCCGCGTATAATTTTAATTTAGATTTCTAATTTAATTTTTTTTTTTTTTTTAATTTTTTCTTTTCCTTTTTTTATTTATGATTGTAAGTTAGTTATTTTATTTGTAAATATATGCTGGGCATTCATTGTTTCAACTGTATTTATCCTCTGATATCGGAGATGAAACCTCGAATTAGCTAAATAGCTCCAATAGAATACGTCAACAAACCAAAGATTCGATTCTTTACTGTGTTTGTTAAAAAATCGTCTGCTTAATTTTCATACAAATTATTAGAGAACAAATTCTATTCTAGTTAATCTTTAAATTCTATTTCAACAAGTCAAGATATTTGACAACTATTTACGTTTTTAGTAGGTGTATTTTGATTATTTATTCTGAATTAAAATGCATTCACCAATTATACCTAGTATAAAATTCCCCAGCATGATTTAAGACAACATAAAAAAGTAGAAATAAATGAAAGAAAACTGAAGCAGACGATCAGTTCAGGGGTTGCCACATTAAAAAAGCCAAAGTTGAACTGCGATATTGTAGAAAACAACTAGAACCACCGGAAAATATTTAGTCTACGTATGTTTTCATAGTAAAACCATAAGATAGACTAAGCATGTATATATATTTCATATTTTAAAAATTATTATATGTATCTACTTCCTCAAGAGTACTTAAAACGCAAGGTTTTTTTATATTTATTGAAATAAAATCCAAGAATCCAAGTTTTCAAAATTTCGAGGAAACCCAAGTACTGGAAGCCTTACAAATCACATGGAAATAATATTTCGTTTAGTTCTTTATTGAAAGATTTTAAAAGAATAACTTTTATTTATAAACTGGCAACACAAATATGTTTCTATAAACAATCTATAGCTTCTATCTATTCTTTATCTAAGGTATAAAACGGAAACTATCATACTATATATCCAACATTAATAAAAGTACTGATAGTATAAAATTTATATAATATTATACTTATATATTATTATATGATACTATAAATTTATATTTTATGCTATAAAATTTATATAAAATAAATGTGCTATAAAATGACAAATAAAATTGCAATGGAAGAGAAGTATTTAATTCATTTTAATAGAGATTTCCAATTATGAAAATATTTTTGTTTTTCATTAAAAATTTCATTATCTTTTAAAAATTTGTAATTTATCAAATTTCAGCAAAAGTTTATATATTTTTGTGTTATTTATAATTATTCATAAAATGCATTTTATAAAAGACAAATAGAAAAATATAGCTGCTAATTGGAAATTGTGAATATTTAATTTTCTATAAATTAAATTTAAAAAAGTACTTATACAGTAATTTTTTTTTTTTTACGTTTAGAAAATACTTGTGTAACGTTTTCTATTATTATAACAGCCAAAATAAACAAATTGTGATACTTAAAACACTAAGAACTTGAAGTATTTATGATTTTTAACCGTGCTTTCTCCTACACTGCAGAGCGCCCTCTGTGGCGTTCAAAGAAATGGTTAGTAGGCCTCGAGACTCTAGCGCTGAGAAAACGTTTAGTACAGCCCAATCGCACTTCTGTTGATAAACGTTTAGTTTAGAGTCTCTCGCCCCGGAGGAAATATATTGAACGCAACCTGCGTAGCCTACAGACTCTCACCCGGATAGGTAGTATATTCCACGCATCCCGTTCAAACCAGAATATCGGATTAGAAGTGGAATCTTTCCACGAATCTAGGAAGTATCTGTCTTTAAATTTAAAATATTGCATGTGTGTGATTTTTGTGCGTGTGTGTCAATAAGGCCATGAGTTCTCAAACCTGTATCTCAAGTCTCAACCCAACCACACCTAGTTACAATCCAGCTGCACAACCCACAACACTACAATCTGGCGCCCAATGTGGTGCCCTTGTAACTACGCTCTACATGATTTAAAATATCTTAAAATTACTAATCATTTTCTAGATTTTAAATCTACTTTTTATATTTATTGATTTTCCTTTTCTAATTTCATTATTAATAACATATGAATAATCTGTAAATTTCATAAATTATTTTACCTTAAATTAAATGATGAAGAATAACGTTGTCTTTAAAATATATTTATTTATATTTTCTCTGGTATGTTTAAATAATTCCTTAATATGTACATTTTCTTAAAAAATAAAAAAGAATGAAATCTCAATTCTCCAGGATTAAATAATTTTATTTAAAATTATAAAAATAAAAAACCTTCTGTGATTTTTTTAAGTATAAAAAAAATACTGACTTTACTGATTCTACTCCATTAATTTTATGTTAAAATAAATAAAGATTAAAATATAAGTCGGCAAATAAATAATTTGAAAATGACATATTTACCCTTTTCATACTTCAAATAACTCCCTAGGTGAATGATTATAATTAAATATTCAAATTTATGCTAAAATAATTTTAAATAATTACTTGTCGTTGACTATTTTGAAATTTAAAATGAGCATTTACAAGCTTTATAATTTTTTATTTATTGTGATGGATTATAACTACAGGTAAAATAATTATTTTCTTCCAAATAGAAATAATTATGTAGAATGCTTTTTGCATGCAAATGAAAAAAGAAAAAACATTGAAAAGAGAGAATGAGTTTCCAAATTATGCATAGAAACAAGATAATTACAATAATCTTAGACAAAATTTTTTAAATGAATTTAATTCAAAAAAAAAAATTTTTTAATTTTTGACTTTCCTAAAAGTTTTTAAATATCTCTAATTTGATTCTAATTTAATTATTAATGTAGATCATTATGCAGAAAATATTTAATGTAAATTGAATTTATCCTTGGATATTTTTAAAGATGAAGGGGACAAAAGCAGAATAAATAAAACATTTATGATTAAAAAAGTCTTTATTTTTAAATTAGACTTATTTTTAAATTAATCTTTATTTTTAAATTTTTAAAAAAGTCTTTTTATTTTACATTTTTTAAAGCCGTTTTGTAAGGACGAAAAACAAAAATCACAGTTGATTGAAGTATTGTTTTGTTTTTATTACCAAAAAAGAATTTTTAAAAAAATATTTCGCAATACAGAAAGAAATTTCTAATTAAATAAAAATATTCTATAATTGATAATTTATTACTTAATTTTGAGCTTTAATATTTACGCGATATGAAAACAAATTTAAATAAAACATATTTAAAATATCTTTCATTTCAAATTTAAAATTGCAATAATAAAGTATTTTTGTGAAAAATAAACGTCTCTTAATTAATGATTTTATTTCTATATCTTCAAGTTTTCTAAGCCATTATCATTTTTAGTAACAGTTTAGAAGATTTATTTATTTCTATTTAATTCATTTATTTTTCATATTAAAATATTTTTTTAAAGTAAGTCTAGTAACATATTCTATCAATTTAAAATGTTATTTAATATAATTTTAAATAGTTGAACAAAATCTAATTTCAGAATAGAAAATCAAATTAAAAAATAATTCGAAATGCTAGAATTTTTTAATAATGTGAAAACTAAATTGAATTCACTAAAAAATCTTGAATGTAATAAAATATTTAAATATTTTCTATGTAATAAAAAAGCTAAGGTACAGACAGGCATTGGCAGAAGACTAATTTAAATCAGAAATGCTTTTTTTTTTTCTGTAAAATGACAGAAAACAAATAGTTTAGAGAACATATGTAGTTTATAAAGAACTACCTAATTATTCCCTTTAAACAAAAAACCTATTACAATTCTAATAATTTAAAAAAGCGAAATAATAGACTTCATAAATAGACTTAATCCAAATAGTGGAATATATAAGGAAAAATTTAAATAAGTCTTGTTGAATAATTGAAAAAAAAAGTATCCAAAAAATATCTTGGCTTAAATTCAGATACCAGTGGATTATACGTATAAATTTCAACTGAATTCCTTCAAAAGGGAGAAAATAAATCCCTGACGAATCTAATTTAAATGCGTTATACGAGTCTAATGTACCAAGAATTTCCAAAAACTAACTTTAAAAGTTCCATTCGAATATTTTCCCACTTTGATGAACATTCAAGTAACTGTAATTAAAATTGGATTTTTATCTCATTCTAAGAAAGAAGAAAAAATCTTTCTTGAAAACAAGAAATTCTTTTTTTCCGCCTTTTTGGCTCTATCTGAAAAGAACGAGTTGGAATCCAAATTTGATCAAAGTGGCAAAAAAATATTTTCAATACATAGATAACAACTTTTTTCCGGAATAGAAAAAAATGGAAGATTCAACATCCGAGAACTCTTAACATCTGCAAATCGAATCATAGATGATAATTAAGATTCTTAACAAATCCTGTGCTCATAGTAGCTATTCATTTTCTTACTCAGCAGAGTGACTCATTTTTTTTTTTTTTAAGAAAATTTCTTTCAAGTTGGTGTTCGAATGATGGCAAAAAAGAAAATCAAGGGAAAGGAATGTAAGTAGAGTTTCCCCCGCATAGGAAAAAAATGATAATCCATTTTGCTTCAATCAGAAAAGCAAAATATTTACTATAAACAAAGAGTTGAACTTTCACCAAGGCAAAGGAAGTTTTTTGTTATGTATTATTTATCATATCGGATTTAGATCATTAATCTTGTTTCGTTCGCCAGGAAAGAATTAATATCCAGAAAACTTTTGATGTTAGACGGATTATGTTTCTCGGCTATTGATGGAACACAGCTCGGAATTTATTATGAATAATAATATGAACTTTCTGTATGCGAGAAAAAAATGTCTCTTTCGTGATTCCATGCATATTGTATTTTGGGCAAAAATATTTTATTTATTATTATATTAATAAATAATAATAATGTTTCTCGGCTATTGATGGAACACAGCTTGGAATTTATTATGAATAAGAATATAAACTTTCTACATGTCAGAAAAAAAATGTCTGTTTTGGGAAAAAATGTTTTATAATAATAATAATAATAATAACAATAATAAGGATAATGTTTCTCTGCTATTGATGGAACACAGCTTGGAATTTATTATGAATAAGAATATAAACTTTCTACATGTCAGAAAAATTGGATCTTTTCGTGTTTCCATGCATATTGTATTTTGGGCAAAAATATTTGATTTATTATTATATTAATAATTAATAATAATAATGTTTCTCGACTATTGATGGAACACAGCTTCGAATTTATTATGTTCTAATTTATTAAAAAGTTCTAATAATTTAAAAGCAAAACAATACACTTTTTTATAGGCTTAATAAAAGTAGCAGAGCATATAAGAAAGAAAAATTTAAATAAGTCTTGTTGAATAAATGGAAAAAAAAAATGTCTAAAAATCTGCTAAACAGATCTCATGTCTTAAATTCTGATAGCAGTGGGATTATACATGTAAAATTTCAACTGAAGTCCTTCAAAAGAAGAAAATAAATCCCAGACGAATCTAATTTAAATGCGTTATACGAGTCTAATGCACCAAGAATTTCCAAAAACTATCTTTAAAAGTTCCATTCGAATATTTTTCCCACCTTGATGAAAATTCAAGTAACTGTAATTAAAATTGTATTTTTGATCCCATTCCAAGAAAATGTTTTTTCTTTCTCGGAAATTCGAATTTTACGCCTTTATGGCTCTATCTGAAAAGAGCGAGCTAGAAAAATCCAAATTTGATCAAAGCGGCAAAAAAAAATTTTTCAATACATAGATAAACAACTTTTTCCGGAATAGAAAAAAAAAATGGCAGAATCAGAATCCGAGAACTCTAACATCTGCAAATCGAATCATAGATGATAATTAAGATTCTTAACAAATCCTGTGCACATAGTGGCTATTCATTTTCGTACTCAGCCGAGTGACTCAGATTTTTTTTTTTAAAGAAAATTTTAATGTTCGAATGATGGCGAAAAGGAAATCAAGGAAAGGAATGTAAGTAGTTTTTTCTCTTTATAGGGAAAAAGGGATAATCCATTTTGCTCAATCGGAAAAAGCAAAAATATTTACCATAAACAAAGAGTTGAACTTTCACCAAGGCAAAGGAATTTTTTTATCTATTATGTACCATATCGGATTTAGATCATTAATCTTGTTTCGTTCGCCAGGGAAGAATTAATATCCAGAAAACTTTTGATATTAGACGGATTATGTTTCTCCGATATTGATGTAACACAGCTTGGAATTTATTATGAATAATAATATAAACTTTCTGTATGTGAGAAAGAAGTGTTGTTTTTGTGATTCTATGCATATTGTGTTTTGGGGAAAATATTTTATATTAATAATTAATATTAACAAGGATAATGTTTCTAGGTTATTGATGGAATACATTATGAATTATAATATAAACTTTTGTATGTGAGGAAAAAAATGGTTGTTTTCGGGTTTCTATGCATATTGTGTTTTGGGAAAAATATTTTATTTATGTTTTTTATTATTAATTTAATAATAATCTTTATTATTAGACGTTTAAGCGATCCTTATTATTTATTCCGAAAAACATAATAATAATAGTGGATTATGTTTTGAACAGAAAAAATTGAAACAGAAATAATTTGAAACGCGAGAATTTTTCTATTATTTTTTTAATGATAAAAACTAAATTTAATTCGCAAAAATCATGAATGTATTAAAATATTTAAATAGTTGCTATGTAATAAAAAGCTAAGATAGAGGCAGGAATTGGCAGAAGACTAATTTAAATCAGAAATATTTTTATGTAAAAAGGACAAAAAAATAGTTTAGAAAATATATTTAGCTTATAAAGAACTACCTAATTATTCTTTTTAAAAAAGCCTATTACAATTCTAATCATTTTAAAGCAAAATAATAGACTTTTAAATAGACTTATTCCAAATAGCAGAGCATATAAGAAAGAATGATTTAAATAAGTCCTGTTGAATAATTGGAAAAAAAAAACGTATCCTAAAAAGATGTCTTAAATCCTGATAGCAGTGGATTATACATATAAATTTCAACTGAATTCCTGAAAAAAGGGAGAAAATAAATCCCAGACGAACTTAATTTATATGCTTTATACGAGTCTAATCTACCAGGAATATCCAAAAACTAACTTTAAAGTTCCATTCGAATATTTTTCCCACCTTGATGAAAATTCAAGTAACTGTAATTAAAATTGTATTTTTGGATCTGATTCCATGAAATAATTTTTTTCTCTTTCTCAGAAACAAGAAATTCGAATTTTTCCGCCTTTATGGCTCTATCTGAAAAGAGCGAGCCGAAATCCAATTTGATAAAAGTGGCAAAAAAAAAAAATTTTCAATACATAGATAAACAACTTTTTCCAGAATAAAAAAAATTCAGAATCCGAGAACTGCTAAAAATCTGCTAAAAAGATCTCTTGTCTTAAATTCTGATAGCAGGGGATTATACATGTAAAATTTTAACTGAAGTCCTTCAGTTATACGAGTTTAATGCGCCAAGAATTTCCAAAAACTAACTTTAAAAGTTCCATTCGAATATTTTTCCAACCTTGATGAAAATTCAAGTAACTGTAATTAAAATGGGATTTTTCGATCTCATTCCAAGAAAATGTTTTTTTTTTTCTCGGAAACAAGAAAATCGAATTTTTCCGCCTTTATGGCTCTATCTGAAAAGAGGGAGCTAGAAAAATCCAAATTTGATCAAAGCGGCAAAAAAAAAAAATTTTCAATACATAGATAAGCAACTCTTTCCGGAATAGAAAAAAAATGGCATAATCGGAATCCGAGAACTCTTAACATCTGCAAATCGAACCATAGATGATAATTAAGATTCTTAACAAATCCTGTGCACATAGTAACTATTCATTTTCGTACTCAGCCGACTCAGATTTTTTTTTTTTTAAAGAAAATTTCTTTTCAAGTTGGTGTTCGAATGATGGCGAAAAGGAAATCAAAGGAAAGGAATGCAAGCAGTAGTTTTTTTCCCTTTATAGGGAAAAAAAAAAGGGATAATCCATTTTGCTTCAATCGGAAAAGCAAAATATTTACGATAAACAAAGAGTTGAACTTTCACCAAGGCAAAAGAAAGTTTTTTTTTGTATTATTTACCATATCGGACTGAGATCATTAATCTTGTTTCGTTCGCTAGGGGAAGAATTAATATCCAGAAAACTTTTGATGTAAGACGGATTATGTTTCTCGGCTATTGATGGAACACAGCTTGGAATTTATTATTAATATTAATATAAATTTTCTGTATTTGAGACAAAAATGATTGTTTTGGTGTTTATATGCGTATTTTGTTGTGGGGAAAATATTTTGTTTATTATTTTATTAATAATAATAAGGATAAAGTTTCTCAGCTATTGATGGAACAAAGGTTGGAATTTATTATGAATAAGGGTACTAATAATATTATTATTACATTAATAATAATATAGATAAAGTTTCTAGACTATTGATGGAATAGAACTTGGAATTTATTATGAATAATAATATATACTTTCTGTATGTGATGAAAAAAAATGGTTGTTTTCGTAATTCCATGCATATTGTGTTTTTAATAATCATAATATTTTATTGATTATAATATTAATAATAATAAGGATAATGTTTCTTGGCTATTGATGGAACACAGCTTGGAATTTATTATGAATTATAATGTTAATAATATTATATAACAAAATAATTAATAATAATATGGATAATGTTTCTAGGCTATTAACGGAATACAATTTGGAATTTATTATGAAAAATGATATAGACTTTCTGTATGTCAGGAAAAAAATGCTTGTTTTCGTGATTCCGTGTATATATAGCAGAACATATAAGAAAAATTTAAATAAATCTTGTTGAATAATTGGAAAAAAAAAACGCATCCTAAAAAGTTGTCTTGTCATTTTTTAATTCTGATAGCATTGGATTATACAAATAAATTTCAAATGAATTCCTGCAAAAAGGAGAAAATAAAATCCGACACGAATAGAATTTAAATGCGTTATACGAGTCTAATGTACCAAGAATTTCCAAAAACTAACTTTAAAAGTTCCATTCAAATACTTTTCTCACCTTGATGAAAATTCAAGTAACTGTAATTAAAATTGGATTTTTCCATCTGATTCCATAAAAGATTTTTTTTTCTTTATCTTTCTCAGAAACACAGAAATTGAATTTTTACGCCTTTATGGATCTATCTGAAAAGAGCGAGCCGGAATCCAAATTTGATCAAAGTGGCAAAAAAAATATTTTCAATACATAGATAAACAACTTTTTCGGAATAGAAAAAAAAATGGCAGAATCAGAATCCAAGAACTCTTAACATCTGCAAATCGAATCATAGATGATAATTAAGATTCTTAACAAATCCTATGCACATAGTGGCTATTCATTTTCGTACTCGGCCGAGTGACTCCAGATTTTTTTTTTTAAAAGAAAATTTCTTTTCAAGTTGGTGTTCGAATGATGGCGAAAACGGAAATCAAAGGAAAGGAATGTAAGTAGTTTTTCCCTTTATAGGGAAAAAAAGGGATAATCCATTTTGCTTCAATCGGAAAAGCAAAATATTTACGATAAACAAAGAGTTGAACTTTCACCAAGGCAAAGGAAGTTTTTTTGTATTATTTACCATATCGGATTTAGATCATTAATCTTGTTTCGTTCGCCAGGGGAAAGAATTAATATCCAGAAAACTTTTGATGTGAGACGGATTATGTTTCTCGGCTATTGATGGAACACAGCTTGGAATTTATATGTGTAATAATATAAACTTTCTGCATGCCAGTAAAAAAATGGTTGTTTTCGCGATTCCATGCTTATTGCTTTTTAAGAAAATTTTATTTGTATTTATTATAAATTGAAACGAAACATAATATTTATTATTAAAAAATATCTTCAAGAGTTCCTTATTATTTATTCAGAGAAACATAACCCTTATTATTATGAAATTAATAATAATAATAATAAGGATTATGTTTCTCGGCCTTTGATGGAATAGAGCTTGGAATTTATTATGAACAATATAAATTTCCTGGACGTGAAAAAAAAAGGGTTGTTTTCGTGATTCTATGCATATTGTATTATGAAAGAAATATTTTATTTATTGTTATTATATTAGTAATTAATGATTAACAATAATAAGAATTATCTTTCTAGGCTATTGATGGGACACAGCTTAGAATTTATTATGAATAATAATATAAAATTTATGTATGTCAGAAAAAAATGGTTGTTTTCTTGATTCCATGCATATTGTGTTTTGTGAAAAGATATTTTATTTATTATTGTTATATTAAAAATTAATAATAATAAGGATATTGTTAAGGATAAAAATAATTCGAAATGCTAGAATTTTTTATTATTTTTTTAGTAACATTAAAACAAAAATTGAATCACACAACTCTTGAATTTCATAAAATATTTAAACATTTGCTATGTAATAAAAAATGTTAAGGTGAAGGCAGGCATTGGCAGGAGAATAATTTAAATCGAAAATGATTTTTTTTTTTTAAAGGGCAAAAGTAGTTTAGAAAATATATATTTAGTTTACAAAGAACAACATAATTATTATTTCAAACCAAAAACCTATTACAGTTCTAATAATTTAAAAAGTAAAATAATTGACTTTTTAAATATGCTTAATCGAATTAGCGGAATATATAAGAAAAATCTAAATAAGTCTTGTTGAATAATTGGAAAAAAAAAATCGTATGCTAAAAGGACGTCTTATCTTAAATCCTGATAGCAGTGGATTATACATAAAAATCTCAACTGAATTCTTGCAAAAGACGAAAATAAATCCCAGACGAATCTAATTTAAATGCGTTATACGAGTCTAATGTACCAAGAATTTCCAAAAACTAACTTTAAAAGTTCCATTCGAATATTTTTCCCACCTTGATGAAAATTTATGTAACTGTAATTAAAAGATTTTTCGGTCTGATTCCATGAAAGAAATTTTTTTCTCTTTCTCTGAAGCAAGAAATTCGAATTTTTCCGCCCTTATGACTCTATCTGAAAAGAGCGAGCTGAAGAATCCAAATTTGATCAAAGTGGCAAAAAAAATATTTTCAATACATAGATAAAACAACTTTTTCCGGAATAAAAAAAAAAATGGCAGATTCGGAATCAGAGAACTCTTAACATCTGCAAATCGAATCATAGATGATAATTAAGATTCTTAACAAATCCTGTGCACATAGTAGCTATTCATTTTCGTACTCAGCCAACTCAGAATTTTTTTTTTAAAGAAAAATCTTTTGAAGTTGGTGTTCGAATGATGGCGAAAAGGAAATTAAAGGGAAAGGAATGTAAGTAGTTTTTTTCCCTCATAGGGAAAAAAAAAGGATAATCCATTTTGCTCAATCGGAAAAGCAAAAAATATTTACCATAAACAAAGAGTTGAACTTTCACCAAGGCAAAGGAATTTTTTTTTTTATCTATTATTTACCATATCGGATTTAGATCATTAATCTTGTTTCGTTCACCAGGGGAAAATTAATATCCAGAAAACTTTTGATGTTGGACGGATTATGTTTCTCGGCTATTGATGGAACACAGCTCGGAATTTATTATGAATAATAATATAAACTTTCTGTATGTAAGAAAAAAAAATGGTTGTTTTCGGGATGGTTGTTTGGAAAAAAATTATTTAATATTATAATATATTTTTTGGGTTGATTTGAGTATAAAGGTTTTGGGTTGGTGCTTTTTGCAATAAAAAATAATTTTGAAGTTGCATCAGAAATTCTAATAGTTGTATAAAAGCGGAAATACGTTTATATAAATAATGTTCCTGAGCTATATGATATTATTTATATTTTAAAAGAATTTTTAAGATAAATACTTATATGAAGATAAGAATATCCTTTTCAGAAATTAACGCTGTACAGTTTTATGTCTGAGAACAACATATTATGAAATAATCTATAAAAGAAATCGAAATATTTATCAAATTATAATATTTATATCATTTGTAATAATACTAAAATTCTTTCAGAATATTTTTTATAAATAATATTATTAAAATATCTTTGGATTGCTAATAATTATATCAATAAATAATTAAATAAAATAAAATTGTTCAAAAAGATCTTTTGGTGAAAGCTAAGACGATTTTGTTTCAAAATGAAAATGAGATTTTTCAAGAAAAAGAAAATCGTTTGAAATCTGTAGTTTTTTATTTTTTAAGATTGCTGTAACGCGTTTTGTTTTTATGTTAAATTTTAACTTGTATGGGTAACTTGCATATCTGCACGGCCGATTATATATATATTCTTTTTTTTGTCTAATAATTTATTATATAAAATAATAATAATAAATTAATCATTAGTAAGGAAATAATTAAAAGTTTATAAAAAATTTTTAATAGTACATTTTTGTTATTATTAAGTAACTGGAAGAAAAGGAATTGTTCCATTATTTACACAATTTTTACCTTATAAAATCGTTTGTTTTCAGTTAAGGATTGACTGTTTCAGACTGTTTTAACTGTCAACAATAACAAATTAATTAATAGTAATAAAATTTAAAACTGAATTAACAATTATTCTACTAGTAAATTATTTTTTATTATTAAACTAAATATCTGGAAGAAAGGGAATTTTTCCATAATTTAAATAACTTTTTACTTGTAAAATTATTTGTTTTCAGTTAACGACTCTTTTAATTGTCTGTTTAAGTTGTATAAGGTACTATACTGTACTAACAAACCTTCTTCCGCCTGTGCTGAAGAAATGAAATGTTAAACCAGTGACGTTGTTTTCAAAGACTGATGGATTGTATGTTTTTCTTGCAGAGCTGAGCGTGAAGGTGCAGTCCAGCCTGTCCCCCCGACCCCCCGGCGACGTGGGCATCCTGCTGAAGGAGCTGACCCCTCGAAGGAGACTGCGTGAGGAGCATGTGCTACTCACCATCGATTTCGGGGACTCAGCACGAGTTCACCCTCGTCCTGGAGAGAATAAGGGGCAGAGGTAGGTGCCGGAATTTTCTACTGCCACTTTGACCGCGCTGTTCCTCTGCCTGGCTAGATCTCGGTGCTGGGCCCGCGAGATAGCCTGCTAATTGGTGTACTTCAAAGCATATTGCAAAGCCAGCTGTAGGTGGCATCAGACATGCTGGCCACTACTTACTTTCTATGGGAAAATAATTAAGACTTTGGGTTATCTATGGGCAACGAAAGAAACAAATACTATTTATGAAAGTTTAAAAAAAAATATTTTTGTCAATTATTTTTCTAACATTACGCAATTAAATAAGTTTTATTTATCACGAAGCAATAGAGCTAGTTTTTATAAGAGATTAGAATTGTTTATTTTTTAATAATTATGCAAGTAACATTTGTTTTATTCAATAATGAGCATAATTTATAAATAGAGTGCTTCTATTACAGTTTTCCTTATAATATTAGTAATTAAATAAATAAAATAATAGGCTCAGTCGATATGCAAGTTACTCGAAAAATTTAGAATTTAATGTAAACGCATAACAGCATTTTAAAAAAAAATAAATAAATTACATAATTCCAAACGATTGTCTCTTCTTGAAAAACCTCATTGTCACTATGAAATAAAATTGTATTTGCTTTTTACTAGACGATCATTTAGAATGATTTTTATATTATTTAATTATATAATTATTATCTCGTGAAAGAAATTTAAATATATATTACGTAAAAAAACTCGCGAAGAAATTTTAAAAACATTATGTATAAAAAGATCGTGAAAAAAAATTATATATACCAATAATAATAGTTCGTGAAAGAAATTTTTAAAAAATTAACCAATAAGAGACGTTGAAAGTGGTCAAGGACAAAAAATAATTGATTAAGATAACGAAAACTCCGCTCTTGAAAATAATCATAATTTTATGGATAAATAATTAACTTTTAGTGTGTGAAATCTTCACTAAAGAATGGATTTAATAGATAAGTTTACTATTGATATGTATAAACATTTTTGTAATAATTTTTTATGAAGTTTTTTGCTATTGCAATGCTTATATTTTGATTTTTAAAATACTGTAAGCATCATTACATAAATATATTTTTTCCTGCATTAAAATCCAATTTTAATATATATTTTCAGTTCACGTTATTGGTTTCTAAAATAAATTAACTAAATTTTAATAAAAATTTTCTTAATTTCTTAAAATAAATTGTTTTATTTGATAATATAAATTGCAGCTACGGACGTAAATGTGAATTTTGTGATAATGTTTATCATCATTAACATTTAATTGAAGGTAGTTCTGGGTGGAGTTTACCATTTAACTCCATTCTCACATGCGTGCTCTTTATTGAAAAGTATCAGAAATTGAGGAAAATTATATAAGATTATACTGAAAAATCTTAATTTGTGGTCGACATCTTTGTGGTGCTGCTTTCTTCTAATTTGGATTAATAGTGTTACTTTTCTTTAAATATTAATGAAACTAATGATCATCATTTGGCGTGTCTTTGCTGATGGCAAATTTGAATTCCAGAATTATAATAAAGAATACTATTAAATATATATTAATTAAATTACAACGTAATAGGATTGATTTTAAAGTATGTATATAAAAAATTAAAAATTCCGAATTTTATTATTAATGTTTTTATTGTAGTTTATGCTTTTGTGGTAATCCGTTCAAAAACTATCCATGTTGTAATTGAATGACTACGCGTTTTTAATTATAACCATTAAGAATTGTTTTTACTTTTAGAAGTGAATGCTAATCTTTAATGTAAATTTCTTCATTATTTAATGCATCTGCTACCGTGTTATAATTTTAAATACTCGTGAAATTTTTTTACCTTTTTTTAAAACATTTTTGCCGGCCATCATGGCTTCAGGAAGTTATTATTTTCACAAGAATTATTCGAAGTCAAAAGAATAAAGCATTAAATCTTGAATAAAATAGTTTGCATGCATTTTTCAAATATAATTAGTAAGGCCTACATTCGTCTTATAAAAAGTTATGAATGATGTATATTATTAGCAATGTTACAATATTATGGCAATTAAATATTGCGAAAACCTTTTTTAATTGATAAAAGATCAGGTTAGCAAAAGAAGATTAGCAAAGATCTTGCTTTGTTTGCTAATTAAATCTATGCAAACTGGAAAGTAATATACAAAGCAATACACATTTTTAGTATTTGCTTTGTATATTATGATGAACATGCTAAGCAATGCTGATAAAAAATTTCAATTTGATTTAGTTTTATGATTACAGATTACGATAAATTCCTTAAATAATAAGTAAAGTAGTAAATTAGATTAATATAAACAGTGAGAAAGATGATAAATTTGATTAGAAAAGTAAGACATATTTGTATTCACGAGAGGTTATTTTAAATAAAGTCAAATTAAAAAAGATCTATGGGGAAATTATTTTTGTTCGTGATATTTTAAATGAGTAACCAGAATTAAATAGAACTCATTTGTTTCTTATATTAAGAATATTATAACTATCTAAGCCCGACTCGTGGCTTAGTGGCAACACATGTCACTGGTGAGGATTTGGGGGAGATTTATTCTTACTCGGCATTGCTGTATACACTGTTTCAAAAAACGAGCAACCGCGATGGCGTTTATGATATTCAGCATCTTGCCTCGTGAGTCGGACTACCTGGTGGGGAGTTTTCCGGGTTTTCTCCCATACGATATGCAAATGTGAGGTTGTTTTCCGTAAAAAGTCCTCCCGGATGGCCCCACAGGTTTCGGGTTCGAGTCCCGGTGGTGCCATGAATGTTTGTAGTGGTTCGGAATCCACTTTAAACTGTAGGTCCCGGTCTGTGTAGCCTAAAAGTGTGCTCAAGTTGACCGTAGAGCGACAAACCAAACCAAACCAAACCTCCCGGATGGCCTGCCCTCCTCCTTCAGCTTCATGGAGCCAAGTCAGACTTCTACCTACGGGTGCTTCATCGCAACAGAAGCTGCCCACCCCCTTCTATGAGACCCCACGAGTTCATGGACTTGGTCTAGATGTTGCTGTCGACCAAGAGGGGATAAAAAATAAATAACAATCCAAATGCACTTCTGCTGAAAATTCAGGTGTAAAGTTCTAAATATTTAAAATCTTAAAAAAAAAAAAGAACTGTAATATTCGCAATTATTAAAAATTGCATTTGCATACAATTATGTAAAAATTTAATAATTTAAATAAACTATTGAATGTAATTAACAAACTTCAACAGTTCATACCATTATATAATGATTAAATATGTAGTTTCCCCGTTTTCAATGTAGATAATATTTATCAACTAAACGGAAACTCAGAATGATTCAGTAATAAATTAACTTTTGTGAGTAATAATTATTTTAATGCAGAGTTTATTGAATAATAATTAATTTAAACAAAGACTTTATTTAATTTGAGGAAGTTCAAAACTTTCCTTATGAAGAAAAAAACGTACATCATTATTAATGATGCGTAATAGTTTCAGCTATGCGGATCTGAAAATTCATAATTCATGGTTGTTAATTGATGTCGAAAGCATAATTATAATCAACCATTAATAAAGTAAAAGGGCCATTTTCTTTTAAAACTGACTGTATTCAACTAATTAATTTTTAAGTTAACATTAAATAACAAAATTAAAAGCTATTTTTAAGAAATCATATCAAAACCGGTAAAAAATATTAAAAGAAAATATTTAACTATTTGATTGTCAATTTATCCAATGTTATATTTACAAGTGTAACATTATTTAAAATTTTGAGCAAATAATTTATTTTATGATGGAGTTAAACATTTTTTAACGATATATTTTTATATTTCTAATGTTATTTTTTTTATATAAAGTAGGTTTTTACTGATTTCACATTTTGTAAAAAATACTTGAAATGTAAAAAAATTTTATTCAATAGAATTATTCTACATTGATTTTATTTAGCAAAATTTCTATGGGTTGTCGGCTATTAAGTGATCATTTGTCACGAAAAAAAAAAAAAAGAATAAAAAATGAAATATAAATTTTGCTGAAGCTTCCCTCACTTCTCATTGCACTCGACACTTCCTCTGCCCCCGGTCTATCACCCATCACGATGCAACAACTCATGGTGTAGTCCATAGTCCATGTGTAATTGTTTTGACCTGTAAATGTCGCACAGATAATCGCTAATTTCATGAGGTCTCATTATTCATGGCAGTGATTATCTGCTATCAGATTTGAGTGGTAGGTCGTTCTCGTTAGTACAAAACATTAATTGCATGTAGTATAAATATCCACATTACTGCTTATCTGCTGTCAAATTTGAGTGATAGTTTGTTATTATGTCCTTGTTAAAGAATATAAATTTTATTTTTGTTTCTTCTGGGAACGAAATGCTATAACTTCTCTTGTGGAAAAATGCTATAATATGCTTACAATCCATTTATATGTTTACAATACATATACGCTCATGCCTACACTCATACAAATACAATCCCAAATTTACACGCATGTATGTATACAGACTCAATGAAATAGATTAATATATGCATGTCCTCATACATATAGATCGATCAATAATCTTACCAATGAATGACTGCTCATGTAGACTGACATATTCTGACGTATACATCATGAAGATGTATATGAAAAGCATACTACATATACATACGTACATATTATATGTAAGTAACTTCATATAAAATACGGAGGGAAAAATCAATAAGCATCTTTCTCAATAAGTGTCAAAATATTTTAAACAAATGGCCGAGCAACGTGCTTGCATGAATTCTCTGTTTTCAAATAATTGAATTCTGCCATCAAAAATTCAGATGAGGGTTAAATAAGTAAACATTAAACATGATTAGTGTTATTATAAAAGATTTGGAATTACATTTATTTCCAAATTGTTATTTATTTAGTTGATATTTATTAACTATCTTCACTGATGCACTCTAATTTCGCGTCAAACTTTTCTTACTTCAGCTTCTGATTTGAAGAACAGAAATTGTCAAAATGAAAACGGTTGTCAAAGAACAGCGTTCAAGATCTGGCGAGGGGTAATCCTCAGGGAATATGTCATTAAAACTTTCAAAACAATTTCCTGTTCCATTAAAAGTCTCCTGCATCGCTCTCAATTCACAATGAACTATTTATATGTTAATTCTAATCCCCCCTTTTCAAATTTGCAAATTCTTATGTGGATTAAACGATCGATTTTTCCCACTGCCATTGAATCTATTGTGAAGAGAAAATTGACTGTGCTTCAAACATCTTTCCGGATATAAAAGACCAAGGACTGGATTGTGATGGATATCCATATGAAAATGGTATCCATTATGGATATCGGTTTCCGAAATTTCATTTTCGTTTCTTAAACGTTAAGACAAAAGATTGAATCCTTATGTAATAAGGTTTCTGTAATTAATATTCATCCAATATTTCCTTTGTCTTGTATATTTAATTTAAATATTTATATAATAATGAATAGATGCATAAAGGATAAGTGACGCAATAGATATAAATTTTATACTATTAAATGGGGTTGTCTTCTAACTACAATTAGAAAACCAAGATGAATAACGAAACCTATCGACTATTTTAGCCACTTCTTTATTTAATTAATTACTTGTATAATAACGAATAGATACATAAATGACGTAATTTATGATAACTTAGATATTATAAAGATAATTATGATATCTTAGATATTATAAATGAGTTAAATTTTGTACTGTTCAACGGGCTTGTCTTTTTAACTAAAATTAGGTTAGGTTATAGATAAAAGTTTTCTACCAATTATGTTGATAAATTTTTTATAGTGTATATTTAATTTCAATATCTATATAATGAGGAATAGATACATAAATGACGCAATTTATGATATCTTAGATATCATTAATGACGTAAATTTTATTTTGTTGAATGGGTTTGTCTTCTAACAACAATTAAGGGAAGTCATTTATAAAAGTATTTAATCGTTTATGTTGGAAAATTACGCAAAATTTTATTCTAAAGTTAGTATAAGACGTAATTAATGTTATAATTTAATAAAATTATATCAGAGATAAATTAATTTAACTTTCTAAAAATTTTAATCAAGGCATTAATACTGAAAATTATGCATGGAAATTATCGCATTTATACAATTTTTATTATGAGTTGAAAACTAAGGAAGCCTTACTCTTGGTTAAATGGTAACGTGCAACACTGGTGAGCATTAGGGTTGAGCGGATTTGCTGTAGACACTGTTTCAATAAACGAGAAGAATCGCGGGAATTTGTGATTTCCAGCATCTTTCCTCGAGAATTTGTCTACCTGGTGGGAGTTTTCTGGGTTTCCTCTATACGGGTTACCTAAAGATATCCAGGAAAGCACTGCCCTTTTCAGCGGCACGGAGCCAAGCCAGACTTCTATCTAAGGGTGCTCCATCCCAACAGAAGCTGCCCCTTCCTTTCCATCCATCACTCATGGGATGTTTGTCCTGCACTGTAGGACACTGAGTATTAAACACAACAACAACAAAACTAAGAAATATAAAAATAAAAATATCTTCCAACCTACTTATATGAAACTATGTTAATCTTCCACTACATGGATTCGAATTTTTTTTTTTTTTATAGTTTTTATAGAAAATGGCAGTTTTATCGTGTTTTCAAACTGCTTATTTACGAACAACACGTACATTATAGCAAGATATAATTTCTAATAAATGAATAGTATTATTTGTAAAATAAGATTTATTTAATGTTACCTCCTAAAATAAAACAGCAGTTAGAAAGAAATCGAAACCTTCTTTGTTAGCATTGTAAACATCTCTAAAAGGTTTTGTAGCTCACTCTTTCTTTCTTCGAATAATTCATGCGAAAACAACACTAAAGTGTATGAGAACATGAGAAGTATTTTGTTCCTAAAATACCTAGAATGATAGAGTACATTTTATTTTCTTTGTTTCTGTTGCAATCGCCACTGGCATTGGACCTTCAAAGTAATTTGGTAGGACATATGAGTATTCTTTCAGAAATCCGAGAAAAATATTTGCCAAAAGAGCTTTGCAGTTTTGCTTTTTTACGTTCTTATTCTATACTGCATTAATGTGATATAATACTAAATATATTATTACATCCATAATCACTGAATTTCTAAAAAAATAAAGCACAAAAGGTATCACCTGCAGTTTTGGAAAAAGTCTTCATATTTTAAGAAGTTAAGAGGTATTAACAAAATTCATATGTGCACTTATATGTTAAGGGGGCATGATGGCCAAGTGACTGGCGCTCGGGGCCACAGGTTTCAGTTCGAGCCACGATGGTGTCGTGGATGTTTGTAGAGGTTCGAAATCCACTTTAAGCCGTAGGTCCCGGTTTAATATCATTGTAGAGCATTGGGCGTAGAGCTGACCACACTACCCTTAAAAAGAAAACATCTCCTGTCTTAAAATCTGCCGGTAAGCAGACAACCTTGGCCCTCAAGGGGTTGTTGCGCCAATAAAGAAGAATATTATTTTTATTTTGATTTAGGAGAATATTATTTTTTATTTTTATCTTCTTTTATGAAGTATTAACTTTTTTATTGATGATTGATTGATAGATGATTTCCACGAACCGGGCATTTGTTGAAGAAAAAATTGAAAAGCTATATAAATTATGATATTAATGTTTAACATTTATCTGTTCCTTTATTTAAAATATTTTTATTGCACAAAAAAATTCTAAAATAATATGTATTTGTAATATTGTGTAAATTAAATACAATAATAATCAGCAAAAATAAAATATAAAATAGTGTATTTCAGCTCGGTAACTAGCTCTCTGGCGCTCGGTGCCATAGACTTCAGGTTCGAGTCTGGGGGTGCCATGGATGCATGTAGCGATCCGGAATCAACTCTAAAACCGTAGATCTCAGGCCAATATGATTGTTTTCCGTAGGGCTGACAACCGTACCCCGTAAAATAGAAAGCATTTCCTATCTCGAAATCTTGTTAGTAGGCAGATAGCCTTGGCCCACAATGGGGCTGTTGCGCTAATGAAGAACAAAATAGAAGAATATTCCAACTCGAATCCTGTATTTTTGGATGGATTAATCTATATAATACATTCTGAAATAATAAAATCTACTATATTCTTTGAGTTACAAATCAATAGAAGATATTTTTGTACCGGAAATTATTTTCTAACAAATTATTTTAAGCATTTCTTGTAATAAACATGAAATTATAAGAGAATAAAGTTTTATACAAAAGAGAAAAAAATATTTAAATGAAGCAATCTTTCAGAGATTCTTTTTGTAGATTGAGCATTTAACATGAGAATATTTCATTGACGTAGAATCTGGCTTATCTTTTTAACATTTGACATAAAGTTAATTAAATTTTGCATTTTTAATTTGGGAAAGATTTCTATCTACTTAATAAGCAATTAGCCTTCTTTTCTGATAAAACTCTTCGTTTAATAAACTATTTTTTTTGTACTAATTAAACTAAGCGAGGCCATGTTTAAAAATACAAAAAAAAAAAAAAAAAAAAGTTACACTCAAGCAATGTTCTGGAGTTTTTGAAATTTCATTAAAATTAATAAGATAACAGTTGATTTATGACGTAAACCGGTAGGGTTATTGTTGCTAGTTTAAAAGTTAGATTGTTTATTATATTTTATAAATGTTTTTCTTGCGAAATATATGTTTGCATTTACAAAAAAAAAAAAAAAAAACGGTAAAGAAGCTAATAATTTGTTAGATGTATTTTTAAATTATTTCCGATTATTTTTAGATTATATAAAGAAGCTAATAATTTTTAGATATATTTTTAAATTATTTCAGATTATCTTTTTAGATTATATTCTGAAATAATTTATTATTTCAGATTTTTTTATTCAGATTATTATTTATAATTTTTCTATTCAGATTATTATTTATGATTTTTTTAGTCAGATTATTATTTCAGATTTTTTTTTTTAGTCTGATTATTATTTCAGATTTTTTTATTCAGATTATTATTTCAAATTTTTTTATTAGATGTATTTTTAAATTATTATTATTAATTTTTAGATGTATTTTTTTATGTAATTATTTCATTTTTGTAGTATTTATTTAATATTTTATATTTATTGACATAATAAAGTGAATTTATTTTTAAAATTTATTATTTTTATTTTATTTACGAACATTTCAGTATTATTTTTAAATTTATTTCATTTTTTTAATTTATTTTTGATTTAAATTTATTTTTTTCTTTATTTTTTTAAAAAATATTTAAAATTTATGAAATAATGAAAAAATCTGAAAATAAAAAAGGAAGAAACATTAAACATTGATAGAAGAAAACTATTACTCTTTATAATATTTTATATGTAAACTTTTACATTTTTAAAACATTTTTAAAAGATTAACGTTTAGTTAATGAGTTAGACAATTTAACATTTTGAACATTAAACAAAAAAAAGTACATCTTAGACAGAAAATTTTTTTTTGTAACTCTTTATTTTCCATCATATAAAATTCTATTAAATTTAATAGAATTTTATATGAGGAGTAATAATTATAAAATGATTCAGATGCACAAATAACTATTTACATTATAAAATATCATAAAAAGCTGTCCAAATGAGTATTAGTAACGTTTACTTATTTCAACTATTTCCATTTTCTTTAAATATTTTTATAAGAGTGGTTTGATTAACGTTAGGAAATTTTTGTTTTTGATGCGGTTTCAGTAACGTTTTAATTTATTATTCATTTACGAAAACAGTAATTATTCAGTGCTTTCGACTTTTTATCAATGTATGGCTTTTTAACCAATTAGTGTTACAGAAAAACAATTTCTGATAACTTCAAAGCAATATAGTTAGATTTTTTATTTTTTATTAGAAATATTAAAGTTATAACTGCAATTATAAAATTGAGATTTAAATATGCATTCGTAAGTAGTCTAAAAATAATTTAAATTTCTAATTAATATATCTTTTTCAACGGATTTGACGCTGATTGAAAAAGTAGATAAAACTATTAGTGTAACAACTGCCTAGAGGCCTGATGGCCGAGTGACTGGCGCTTGGTGCCGCAGATTTCGGGTTCGAGCCCGGCGGTGCCATGAATAATTGTAGTGGTTCGAAATCCACTTTAAACCATAGATACCGGTCTGATATGGCTGTTGGGCCTAGGGCTGACAATCCTACACCGTAAAGAGAAAACCATCTCCTGTCTCGAAATCTGCCAGTAGGCAGACACCTTGGCCCACAATGGGGCTGTTGAGCCGATGATGATAATGATAATAGATTGGACTTCTGATTAGTTGCTAACGTGCTGAACTTGGCTGCTAACGCGCTCAATTACTGAGTCGCAAGTTGAACATAAAGAAATACATGAGATGCAGTCCATTTTGATACAGATTTCACCGAATAAAAGCAAGACGAAGACGCTGTGTATGGCTGGCATAACAATTTAGTAAGTGTGCAAGTTGGGCAACCAAATTGTAACTGGTGTGGTTGGGTTGAGATACTTGAGGCACAGGTTGGAGAACTCATAGCTTTATTTACACACATTTTATTTTCACATACAATTGGACACATATATTATTTAACACATTTAATATAAAAGATAGATAATTATAATTCGTGGAAGGACTCCACTTCTGACCAGAAAAACCGAAAAACGGCTAATCGCAGGATTGCGCGAAATATATTGTCTCTCTTCGGATGAGAATCTGTAGGGCAAATAATGCGCATTGTAACTCTAAATATATTTCCTCTCGAGATGAGAGATTATACACCAACTAAATGTTTCTCAACGAGAGGGCATGATTACGCTGAACTTCCTCTCGCGTGACAATCTTGCGGCCTACTAGCCATTTCTCCTGAAAGCCGCAGGGGCGTTTTTGTCAATGTGTGGAGGAAGCACGGTTACAGTATTATTAATACGCTTTTATTAGTTTCACCTGTATGCTTATTTGTTTGTTTGTAACTAACTCTTTGGGCTCGATTTTGCCCTATTTTAGGCGATCAGATTTTATTTAAACGCTGAAGACTTATGAAGGACCGACAGCAATAAAATAGTTTGATAAGTTTATTACCTCATCATGATTAGGATCACCAGGATTAGTGATTTTATTTTAACTTATGAAGAGCAATTGAACCCATGTAGAATGAAATTATTCAGTAAAGACATTCAAACCTACGTGTGACAGTGGCACAACGGATAATGCGCCTGACTACGGATCAGGAGATTCCCTGTTCGAATCTTGGCTGGCTCGACATATTCGCATTTAGCCTTTGTTTTACACACAATTAAATTATTGTAAGAACTATAGTTCCAGCCCTCCGTACAGGGACCTCATTTAAATATTATAGTTTAAAAAACACGCTTTTAGAGTTAATCAAACTAAAAAGTAAAAAATAATTGTTAACATAAGAATAAAATGACTGACGTGAAAAGGAATGTCACTATTCTAAAAGCGTGGGGTGCTTTGTATGACATTTTTAAAACTAACTCTGCATTTCGGAATGAAACTAGTAAAAAATTATAACGATTGATATCGAGCACCCCACGTTTTTGGAACAGTGACATTCATTTTCTCGTCAGTAATTTTATTCTTATGTTAACAATTATTTTTTACTTTTTAGTTTGATTAACTCTAAAAGCGTGTTTTTAAGTGTTTTTAAACTATAATTCATTTATAATAAAAAAACATTTGAACATTTTCAAAATAGATGTGCGACCTATATACTTTATAGATAATTTCAAAAGGCCATCTTAGTAAAATAGCAATAATTAATTATAAGAGCGATTTAAAATACTCAATGGTGATAATTAAAAAATTGTTTTAATTCAGAAAATTTAATTTTAATTGCATTATAAATATATTATGTTTAGGATTAAAATACTTGAATTTCTTATCTAATAAGCTATTTTATTTATTAGTTACAATTGTTTGTTTTTTATATTAAGTCATATACTATAATAACACAAATCTTACTTTAGAATATTTATGTACCAGTGTCCAATAGATTTATAATATGGATTTCAGAGTCTGCATGTGAACTGATGATAGGAATAATAGATTGAATGCAGTGATTTGATAGCACGAATTAAACTATGTTTCACGTGGAACATAGCTTCAACTCCAATATGACAGTTCATTACATTAGCTAATTTTGAAACTGTTAATTCATCTTCCTGTTACATATGAGATTTAGAATAGATTTAATAGGAGAAATTTAGATGATTTGATAAAGGACTTTTAAGTAGTAAATGTTAAAGACTTTCAGTTTTGATTTAATTGAATGTATTTGTTAGTAAGAGACAAATAATGTATTTATGAAACAGCATTGTAAACAACACCATTGACAAAAAAATTAATTAATCTAAAAACAAAAATAATATATTTGCTTTCAAAATGATTATGTTTACAACTGTTCTATTTATGTTGGAAAAAAGATATACTTCACTTACTAAGAATATTATACATTCATTTATTTTTTAAAAACTTTAAAGATTAAATCGAAGGATAATTAATTTGGCAGTAAAAGAACATTGTTAAACGAAATTATTCTGTAAAGAAATGCTTATTCCGCTTAATTAAAATGTTTCCAAAACCATTTTTAATTGTGAGATTGCAAATTCTGATTACATTGTTATACAAAAAGAGCAAAACTATTTTCAGGTTTACAACAATTTCAGTTTGTACCAAACTCGGTTTATTTAGCAACTAATTATTTTTCAAGAATGAAATGCTTAAGCAATGGAAAATATGGATTATAATTACATATTTTTCTGGTAAAGTGTTTTGTTTATTCTTAATTGCTTCACTTCCAATGCAGTAATTAAAGATATATACTTTCGATTAATTAACTTCCTTTTTTTATATATTTTTTAAAATTTAAATACAACCTACGGCTTTTCATAGATTGGTAAAGTAACGTCTCGGCTAGGTTACACCTATAGAGAAGAAGGCCACTTTACTTTCAGGTTCATGGAACACTTTAATTTTTATTTACAAATGCACTATATATATATATATGAATAATATACAAATAATGAACTTGTATATATACATATATCATATGAATAATATAAATTATAAATAATATAAATTTTTTTATTAATATTATTCTACGTATGCCTTTTGTTTATATGACCACAATGAAAACAAAGGAAATTAAATTACTGCAGAATTCAGTAAATTTAATTGAATTAAGAAATTCTGGAGCTCTTAAATAGTATTAAAATATTAAAGCGTTTACTTTATCATTCAAATGTGGTCAAAGTTGGGCAAGTAATTAGAAATCTCCAAGACGCATTATGACGTGGAAGTTTGAGTGAACGCGAAAGCAGCCGTTTTGTTTGGATTCGTGGAATGGGTATGAGAGGCAAATAAGATTATTCTTTTCATCTTTAGAATTGCATTTTGGAGTTTTAAAATATCATTAGAAATGCATGACTCATTGATATTGTGCGCTGATTCTGACGAAATTGGAGCAAAGAGAAACTGGAAGTGTGTAACTCAGTGCATGAAAGTTTGAATGTATGCAAAAATAGGCTTAACTTTTAGATTCCATTTATGTATCATAATGAATGCTTTGAAGTTTTTCTTAATTGTTATCTTATATAGCTTAACTCAATTTTCATTTATGATGAATCATGTTATTATTAATTTGTTATATTACATAAATTCTTGAACACAAAAGCAGAATAGATTGGAACTTTTCCTTTGAAACAAACATAAATCCAAAATGAGCTCAAAAAGGTTTTAAACTGAAGAGCAAAGTTAACTAACTATGAAATAGCGTTGGAGACCAAGTAGATGTAGTATGTAAGTTTAAAAAAAAGTCAATTTATAAATTTTAGATGAGAACTTTAATTAAAATGACTTCTTCGAAATAACTTTAATCAAATAAAAAAAATTACGTTAATGCTGTATAAAATAGAATGACATAAAAATGCAAGAATAGGAAAAAATAAAAGAGTAAAAAAATTCATCTTAATTAAATTGTGTTTTGGAATATTAACCTGACGGAAAATATTTTCATATTAATTCCAAAACATAAAATATAAAAAGGTAATACTCATTCATTCTTGTAATGTAAAGGTACGAGAGGACCCCGATTGTAGTGTTGTCGGGTATGCAGCTGTATTGTAACTAAGTGTGGTTAGGTTGAGACTTGAGATATAGATTTGAGAACACACAGCTTTATTTACAGGCGCACAAATACCACATACACAATTAGAGATATCTGTCTTTAAATGAGTTAAATATTGTATAATTTTAGATTCGGGCAAGGATTCCACGTCTAATCCGAAAACCCGATGCTTAGGTTTTCGAGGGATGCGCGAAATATACTTCTTCTCCAGGTGAGAATCTGTAGACCAACTTATACGCAGGTTCCGTTGAATTTTTTTCTCTCGGGATGAGAAATTATAAACTAAACGTTTTCCCACAGAAGCGCGGGATTGCACCGTACTAAACGTTTCTCAGAGGTAGCGCCTGTTGCGCGGTATTTCCTCTCGGGTGAGAGTCTCGAGGCCGATTGACCATTTCTGCTAAACGTCACGGGGAGCGCTGTAGCAGTGCGTAGGAGAGAGCAGGGTTACAATCTGAAATAAAATGTGCATCATTAAAAATAAAGTATGTGTGTGATATAAGATTAATGTCTATATCTAAATAAATTCCCATAAATGCTATATTATGAGGGAAAAAATACAATATTTAAAGTTTATTACATAAAAAAATGAATGTATGACAGAAAGTTATGGAAACATTGTTCAACTTTTATTAAAAAGTTGAACAATGTCGAGAAAACTTTTACAAATTTATGGGGTTAGTATAATTGAAAGTCCTGTTTTATTGAAAACATTTTATTTTCTTAGAATATATTTCAACATTTTTTCGTTTATTTTTATTTTCTGCAAACTTTATTGCTACGAAGCATGAACGGAATATGTGAATAAGTATAAAAATAGGATTAAATTTTTATCGAATAATATATATTGTATGTAAAATTATTGTTGAAATGTCTGAGTCAGTTTCTTCACAGAACGCTTTTTTTTTACTGCGAGACATCATTCGTAAGCAACACATGTTCTTTTATAGAAAATATTTTTAAAGAAACTCAACTATATATATATTTCAAACCGTATCGAGTGGTTAACATAAAGTGAGAACTAAAATTTTCGTTTTTTTTTTTTTTTTTTTTTTTTGCAAAACATCCTGTTTTCTGTGGTTGAAAGCAACAGGAAAAGCATTTCGGAAAATTCCGCCAACAGATATTTTCTTCACATCTGCGAACTTTTCCTGAAAGAATGTTTGGATAAATATATTTATCTTGGGCCGTGTGTTTTCCAATACTATGTAGCAATTTCTTAATATTTTATTTTTGTGTAAATTGTTAATAAATACCATTTTTATAATTATCCTGTTTTTGAAAGAAAAATCGTAGTTATTATCTTATATTTTCGAGGATATTATTTTTAGTTGATTTTAAACTACTTTTAAAGTTTATAAAAATAACATTATTTCTTCAATACATGTTTCCTTTTAACTTTGTCACAATCAAAACTATACACAAGAATACGCATGTGTGCAATGCAAAACAATGCGATGATCAAATGATTCGTTTTGACTCATTCGATGATCACATGATTTGTTTGATAATAGTGGGGTTTATATTAAACTGCTGATGATGCTTTATAAGATAGTTGACTGAAAATTTCCTTGAACAAAATGATTCATTTTGACTCATTCGATTATCAAATGATTCAAATGATTTTTGACATTCGATTATCAAATGATTCATTTTGGCATTCGATTATCAAATAATTCATTTTGACTCATTCGATTATTCAAATGATTCATTTTGACTCATTCGATGATCAAATGATTCATTTTGACTCATTCGATGATGAAATTATTCATTTGATAGCGGGGAGTTTATATTAAACTGCTGATGATGCTTTATAAGATGGTTGATGCAAAATTTTATGATCCTCTGAATTGAAAAGAAAAGATCTTATTGTAGGGTTTTAGTTTTGTAACCAACAACGCTAAGCATTTCTTAATCTTTCAACCGTCTGAACACTAATTGAAAATCATGTAAAAAAAGATAATTGCTGACCAATCAAATTAAAAAAAAAAAAAAAACCCTTTTATTTTAACATACCTGTTGTTGTTATCGTGTCCATGGATTTAAAATATAATTATCAAAGTTAGATCAAGTCAAAAGTCTTCACGATAGCGGCCGCTAGCAATGGCGCCGCTTCACTATACAGGACTTCTCTTAAGTTGGCCTCGATTGGCACCATACCCAATTGCAAAACATGGGGAGTGAGTGCTGGGCACTCTAGAATGTGCTTAGATGTTAGGAAAGCGTTGGGGCAATTTCTGCGGGGGATGTATTCCCTGGTCTTGTCTGGGAGAATCTTCATCCCTCTGTAATGATTAGTTCTGAGTCTGCTAATAACTGATGTCAGCTTCCTAGGGCAGTTGAAGTCCGTGATTAGTGGCTTCTTAAAGTTATGAGGAATTAGTCGGCTTTTGGCAACTGCGCAACATACATTTTTACATACAATTTAACAAGAAAGAACTTTTCTTATCAATTCACTGAGGCTTTTGTCTGTGTTGAATATCATTCCAAACAATATATTGATTTTTATTTAAAAATATTTATATTTTATTGCTTAATTACTATACTGTTGTTTATGTTTATAAGAAATTCTTTACTTTTAAATAAATATGCCGTGATAATTATTAAATGTTAGTTGTTTATCAGAATGAATGTAGACTTAACCACTCGCCTTACATTTCCTTGGGGGCATTGTTAGGGCAATAAAGTAGGAAGCATATATATAGAATCGATAAAAAAAACCTAAAACTAAACTGGTACATTTCCTGATTTAAATAAAATTATAATTCTACTACTTAAAATGAAGACTTCACTGACCACAAGTAATTATAATATCACCATCTAAGAGTTATTTATTGAAAAAGGGAGAATACTTGGGGCAAGCTAATTTCTCAGAAGAAAGAAACCTTACTGGCACTGCAGTGCTGGCCTTTCAATTGATAGACGAACCGTTGATTAGCTATCTCAGCGAAATTTGATCCAATTGTTCCAGCTAAAGTAAAACTCAACAAATATTTGTTTTTATTGTTGGAATTAAATCATTCGCGGATAAATTTATAACACACTTTCTGTTCTATGCATTGTATTAATTTTGATTTTTAACAAACATACTGATAAAAAAAATAATCCATAAGGTTGTTTTCCAGATTTTGATATATTTTGGTAAATTTTATGGGAAAATTATAAATGTTGAAAATTGTAAAAGGAATCAAGATGAAATCTCAATCGCATATGGGATTATTATAAAGATGCAATTATTTATTGATTAATAATTGTGGTTTGTTAAATTGTAAAGAAAAATTTTGAATAACTATTTATAAATAAAACAAAATTAGAAAGTAAAATATAAATAAGCCTATATAGTATAGTAAAAAAACTTGAAGAAATATATATTAAAAAATGTTCACAATAAAATAAACTTCAAAAATTGATTATTTGAAAAATTACTTTTAAATTAAAGAAAATTCTAAATCAAGCTGCCAGATGGTGCCAGTTGTCACCAGGCAGAAAAGGGGTTTTGTTTAGTTAAAAAAAGATAAAATTAGAATTTATTGTAATTTTTTTGGCTAGACACAAGTTTAAAGAATAATAATATGAGATGAAAAAAAAAATTGAATGTTAAGTGTTGTAGTTTTTAAATTACTTTGAAATATTTTACATACAAACATCTAATTTTATATATAAAAATATCAATAAATATATCACAGCCATTCCTAATCGTAATTTTTAAAAATTCTTTAAAAAAATCTTTTTCATAACAATATACTGATTTTTAAAAATGTCTTATAACATCCATCTTAATATAAAAATTTTAATTAAAGAATTAAATGTAAGAAAATATAGATAACTCAAGTTATACGTCGTCAAAGATGAGTTTAGTAGCTGCAATGTAAGTCTTTCAGTCCAAAAAGACAAGTCTTGCTACTTTAATTAAATCTTGTATTTTTCTGTCCAATAATTTTTAAATGAAATTTTCTCCTATGTTTTACTAATTTCCTTAAATCATAGAATAGTTAAAGTTCACTGATCACTATGAAATTTCATTAGTTTTCGCTCTATTTCGATTAGCTAACTTCTGTAGGGAGAAAAATAAGCGCTGGATTTCAATTCATTAAGTTAATTTAATATGTTCTATCTTCGAAGCGTGTACTTAACTTTTTTTTCTCTCATTGTCTGTTTAGACAATTTTAGCTGTCACCTTTTCAGTTGTTTCTTTGCACAGCGTTTGCTGGCTGTACGTTTATGAAACTTCTTATGATTAACCAACTGGCAATAATCCAGTAAAAAAGGTTGGTTTTTCCGGTGTCCTTATCAAGAAACGTGTTACTCAACAAATTCAAATTAAATTCTTTTGAGAGAGAGATGAGAATCAAGGGAATTGGTTGTTGCACTTCATTAATTTTTCTGATGGGAAAAAATAAATAAATAAACATAAAATGGAGTGATGGGCTGTAACCACCAAGTGCTTGTAATTAAGAAAATTATTCATTCGGTCGTTTGGACTCATTAGATGATCAAATTATTCATTTTGACTCATTCGACGATCCAATTATTCATTCGGTCGTTTTGACTATTCGATTCATTTTTTCAATTTGACTCATTTTGACATTTTTCAATTTGACTCATTCGATCATAACATTTTTCATTTTGACTCATTGATCATAACATTTTTTTTCATTTTGACTCATTCGATCATAACATTTTTTATTTTGACTTATTCATTCTGTCATTTTGACTCATTCGATGATCCAATTAATCATTCGGTCGTTTTGACTCACTATATCATCAAATTATTCATTTTGACTCATTAAATCATCATCAAATTATTCATCTCGGTTGTTTTGACTCATTCGATGATGCAAGTATTTATTCGGTTGTTTTGACTCATTCGATGATGCAAGTATTTATTCGGTTGTTTTGACTCATTCGATGATGCAAGTATTTATTCGGTTGTTTTGACTCATTCGATGATGCAAGTATTTATTCGGTTGTTTTGACTCATTCGATGATGCAATTATTTATTCGGTTGTTTTGACTCATTCAATGATCGAATTATTCGATTTGATTTATTCGATGATCAAATTATTCGTTTTGATTTATTCGATGATCAAATTATTCGTTTTGATTGGTTCGATGATCAAATTATTCGTTTTGATTCGTTCGATGATCAAATTATTCGTTTTGATTGGTTCGATGATCAAATTATGCGTTTTGATTCGTTCGATGATCAAATTATTCGTTTTGATTCGTTCGATGATCAAATTATTCGTTTTGACTCATTAGATGATTAAATTATTTATTTATTTTGACTTCATTTAGCGACCAAATTAGTAATTTGGTCATTTTGGCTCATTCGATGACCAAAATTTTGAGTCATTCAATGAAACTTCTTATGATTAACCAACTGGCATTAATCCAGTAAAAATGTTAGTTTTCCCTTTGTCCTTATCAAGAAACGTGCTACCCAACAAATTCAAATTAAATTCCTTTGAAGAGGGAGATGAGAATCAAGGGAATTGGTTGTTGCACTTCATTAATTTTTCTGATAGAAGAATAAAAACAAGAAAAAAAAAGTAAAAAAAACATAAAAGGAGTGATGGGCTGTAACCACCAAGTGCTTGTAATTAAGCATTAGTTTTTTGCTGGGTTAAATGGGAAAATGGCGTTTCATTCTCTCTTGTATGCGAGAAAAGTGTTTTTTTTTACTCGTTTGCTAACACCTTTAAGATGCTGCTCCAGTATAATGCAGTTCAAGACGAAATTCAGAATTCTTAACGTCATTAAAAACATCTAATTAATTTATGATTGCTTGATTTTTCCCATTAAAAGTTAATTAAACATTTCTTTGGGTTGAAGAACTCCTATAATTAAAGTAGCAGAATCCTTTTTTTTTTTCAAGATAAGAACAACTTTACCATTGCATTTATTCATTTGAATCAACGGGCAGTATTTATTGGTATTTTTTTGCTATTAAATTAAATTTAATTAAGTTAAAATAAAGCAAAATTTGTCTAGAATATTTTTATCCTTTTACCAAATAAAAAGTTTTGTAAATATTTGTACTTGTAAATCGTATTTTTCGAGTGTATATATTTTTAATTTAATGTTTATCTTGGCAAATATTTAGCTTTATTTTGTATAGCATGCATCAATCGAACTTAAAAAATTTTTTTTTTTGACATATTTTTATTTTGCTATACACCTCAATAGGCAAAGTCATTTTCAATATTTGGTTTGTAGTTTAATAGAAATCGTATCAAAAGATAATATATTTATTTATTTTTTGTTTTATAGATTTAAACATGATGTATGGTATCTGAAATAAACAAAAACACATTTATCAATAATATTTCTTTTGAAGCGAGTTTCTTTTGTTCAATTATTTACAATAGAATCTGAAAAGCGAGCTTTTTTTTTGATCGAATTAAAGAAACCAAAGCTTTATGAAATATTATAGCCTTTCATAAAATTGAACACTAAATTCAATTTTGGGATTTATACCCAATTCTTTATCAAATTAAATTTTGAATTTTTACCTTCATTTTTTTTTAGTTATATAGCAATAATAAAGATAAACAATAGTTATATTTTTCTCATCAAAAAACATATTTCTTATAAAAATAGATATTTCTTATCTCTATATTTTTAATTATGTTGGAACTAAGGTTATCTCATTTCTTCTATCTACTATGGGTTTTGAGTTGTCATTGAATATAATAAACAATATAGTTAGTTGTTTGCAGTACAAATATTGTATAAATCAGCATATATAAAAAGATAAATATCGTATAATAAAGATAAAAATAGTTATATATTTCTCAAAAAAAAGATATTTTTTGCGAAAATAGTTAGATATTTCTTATCTACATATTTTATAATTAATTTAAAGCTAAGGATATCTTATTTATTCTACCATTGATTTTGAATTGATATTAAATATAATAAACTATATAATTAATTGTTTGCAGTACACCTATCTTATAAATCAGAATGTATTGAAAAATTGTGAATACTTTTTTTATCACAGATCTAATGAATTAATTTCTTTGCGTTAAATTTCATGCCTTAAACTGTCAACTGGTGAAAAAATCAACCAATCTTTCCATTTATGTACAACTTGATAGGCTAAAACGTTGCTGGTTGAGTTATAATTCTTTAGGGCTTGTGTGGTTTTTAAATCTTCTGATTTGAGATAAATCTTGCAATAAAAAAAAAAAAATTTTAACTACCTAAAAGAGTTATTAGAAAAAAACATGGAAGCATAATTACACGAAGTCTATACTTTATTATATAAATATTATAATCCGACCTGGAAAAAAATATGTGTAAATAATCACTAAAAGTAAAAATTGAATAACAGTGACGATAATATTTATGAAATTGCAAAATAAAAAATAAAGCGAAAATTGCAACATCAATAACGAAGTTAAGAGGGGGACAATTTTAAGTTTTTTTTTTTTCATGACCCTCTGGGGTTGAATAGAGAAAAGGTTTCTGCTTTTATGACAACTATACTTACTTAAACGGGCAGATACGCTCTGGCGCTTTGTACCACATGTTTCGTGTTCGAGTCCACGCGGTGATATGGTTGTTTGCAGTGGTTCAAAATTCACCCTAAAGTGTACGTCCCAGTTTAATATGACTGTAAAGCGTTGGGTGTATGGCTGACAACCCTCCGACTCAAAAAAAAAAGAAAATATCTCCTGTTTCGGAATCTATCAGTCGACAGATGGCTATGGTCAAACATTAACTGCAATGCCAGGGAGTAAATTAGTTTAAAAGGCAGATAAACAAGTGTTTAGATAACATTATTCTTCATCGTTAGTATTGATTTCTCTATGACAAATATCAGATAGTTAACTCTAAAAACGTTTCCACCAATACAGTTTTTCTTCCTATACTCTCACATGGATTCAATTTAACAACCACTCTCTCTTCTAATGCATCTTACGGCCTGATGGCCAATTGGCCGGCACTTTGTCCTTTGGTACTTCAAGCTTCAGGTCGAATCCTGACGGTGGCATAGATGTTTGTTAGTGGTTCGAATCCACGTTAAGCTGTAAGTCCCGGTAAATACTTTCGTTAAAAATATTAGAAATTAAATTAATTATTAAAAGAATTTTCATGGGAAAATAATGTAAGAGAATTAGCTTAGAGTGTGCAAGAAATGTCCGTAGAGCATCAAAACCAAACCAACCAACCCGAACCAAACCTAATACAACTTAATACGCATGTTACAAATCTGCCATATTGGTGGCCAATAATCTCGCGTCAAATACTCTGCATTAAAAAAAATATTAGAAATTAAACCATAAGAGAATGTTTCATGAAAAGATATAAAATAATTGAAGTTAACTTCTTCAATTGTCCAAACTGGGGGACACAGTAAAACCTGCACGAAGTTCACAAAATGCTTGATTCATACGATGGGACACTTTCAACAATAAAATACTGTCTCCAGTTTCTAATTATTTTTTATTTTAAATTCCTTCGCATGATAAGAGCATTCACTGTAACTGTACCAGATAAATACAACCATTAGCGAATAAAAACTTCCATTTCTTTTAAATTCAGCGAGTCGAAAGTAATTTTTTGTTAAACTCGCTCAAAAGGTACAGTAATTGACAGTAAAAGTTTTATTCGGTCTTTTTTTCCTTTCCTCCTCTGCTTAGTAGTTTCCGTTCCTCCACTGTTTGATGGCAAAAGAAGTACATTAACAAAATTCAGGATTGATGAAGTCCCTCGAGTATTTCACTATCACGGTTTTTTAAGCAAAAATGTCATAATTAAGAAAATTAAAAAGGACGAAAGACCCAACTGAAAAGAAGTAGGAAACTCTTTTATTCCAGGGTTACTAAAACTTCTCTGGTAAATTTTTTATGTTGACATCGAAAAGGGCCCAGTAAGTTATCTGAATTTAAAACTTTATCGTTGTCAGAGATAAATGTTAGACTAGTTAGTTAAAATGTCAGAGTCTTAGACTAGTCAGAGTGTTAGATTAGTTAGAATGTAAGAATGCTAGATTAGTTAGTATGAAAGAATGCTAGATTAGAAGAATAATCAGAATATTTGACTAGTTAGAATGTCAGAATGCCACACTAATTAGAATGCCAGACTAGTTAGAATGCCAGAATGTCAGACTAGTTAGAATGTCCAGTAAGTTTTCCGAATTTAAAACTTTTGGTTATCATTGTCAGAGATGAATGCAATTATTTGTAAATTGATTTTTTCATTCATTATGATTAACATAGATCACTATTATTCATAAGTTAAAGGCTCGAATATATTGCATAGTAAGTAAATATTTTTTAAAGTTATACCTCAATAGAAGAGTTAATGAGCTATCTTTAACATTCAAGGAAAGTCTTGTTGGATTACCAAAGATGTGCATTGTTTTCAATGATTGTTGGTGTTTGTGACATATCTTGCTCAGGGTTTTCATTTATTATGTGTAATAGGTTAAGGAATATGCTATTATGTGGTACAAGTGATGTGTATTGTGTGGTACTGTTATGTGAACGCATATGTGCATTGGGAACTGTAAATGGAATATGTGTGCCGAGTTAACAAATATGCATATTGCATGATGCTATTATGTGTATCAAATGATGCGTATTGGTGGGTATTAGTGATGGTATTGGTGGGCACTGATGATGTGCATCAATGAGATGTGTGTATTATGTGGTACTATTATATAAACGAATCTGTGCATTGGGAAATATATATGGAATATGTGTATCTGGTTAATAAATATGAGTATTGCATGATACTATTAGGTGTAACAAATAGTATGTGTGTATTGGTGGGTATCGATTATGTGCATCAATAGGGATATGTGTGGGTGGTACTATTGTGTGCCCGAACATGTATAACGGAAATGTGTATGGAATATATGTTGCAATAGGGAATATGTGGTAGAGTTTCAATGATTTTCCTCAATATTGTATGGAAATGTTATCACTTATCTTCGAAAATCCTGATAACGTTTAACTGAAATTTTAAAAACATTGATGTTAACATGTTGAAATATGCTATACTGGGAAAATATTTAAAACAAAAAAATAACGAAAAAAAAAAATATTTCCATTAGAAAATTTGATAGCGATGTTTTCAAAGCCATAGTATTACATTTAATTAGAAACTGTAAGTGCTAAAATTTTATTTTTTAGGAATAATATTTTTTTTATATATATTTTCAAGGAACAATATAAACTAAACAGTGATTGATATGTAGTGTTTCAAAACGAAAACTCCAGAATTCATTATTTTAGGAAAAAACTTACAAATAACAACTTTTATCATCATTTATTTAGTTGCAAAATAAAAGTTCCCTAATTTCTTTAAATTCAAAATAAAAAAGACAAATACCCAGGAAAAAAAATACATTTTTTTATTTTCAATATGTAATTTATTAAATTTAGATGAGTTGGGACAGTTTTATAAATGTCTTAAGAAAAACAGTAAGATAATCATTGCTGATATAAAATAAGCAATTGAAAAATTATTCGTTTTTCAATTTTTTAAAAATATGTATATGTATGTATATGTGTATATAATAAAATATATTTTTTTTTTATTAATTTATTCAGGAGTGCTGTTTTATCATTTGGATGCATCCTTTATTGAGATGTAAAGTAAAAATTCTTTAATTTTTTAAAATACAAAATAAAAAAAAGTGAAACACCCGGAAAACACTTCGCTTTTTCTTTTTCGATATTTAATTTACGAGACTTAGATGAGTTGAGACAGTTTTATAAATATTTTTAGAAAAACAGTAAGATAATCATTGCTGATATAAAAATAACCAATTAAAAAAAAATTAGTCGTTTTTAAATTTTAAAAAAAAAAATTCTAATCCGGTTAATTTTATCGGAAAATAAATTCCTAATTTTTGTGCTTCATTTTACTGTTTCGAAAAAACCCGGCAGCATTCAATCCGCAAAACCGCTTAGCCACTAGCCCAGTGAATTTTAATTCTTCGCAGCAATTATTTTGCTTGCCTGAGTGTGAAATTAGCTTTAACTTAAGAATTTCTAATCTGGAAGGCGGAGAAATAATTACCCAAAAGCGGCTTTTGTGTTTAAGGGAGGAAGGAAAAAAATGTATGACTATAATGAAAAAGCACCATTCAAAGCAGTATAGGAATATAAATTATTTTAATGGCTAATTTCTCAGCGGATGTCTTCAAAATATTGTACAAAACTGATTCTTAATTAAGTGAAAAGTATTTTTAAGGTATTTAATTTAAATCTTTTTTTTTAATTTTATTTTTGGAAAATATTTTAAATTTTAGTCGCATACTTTTGAACATTTTTGTGCAAACTTTGTAAACTGAATTAGCTACAGAATACTGGTTTTTATGAAAAGTAATTTATATTGATCAATCAAATTTGATATTGATGAAAAGTTATTTACATTGATCAATCAAATTTTATAATTATATTAATAGAATTTTTGAGCTAAGTAATAATTAAAAATGACTCCAATTAGGAGCTTAGCTTTAATTAGTTAACAGAAAAAAATGACATTCAAAACTAAAATCAACCATTCGTCCTAATTAACAATTAACAAATAACAAATAAACTTACTCTGTACCAAATTAACTGAAAAAAACTAGAGAATTAGCTGAAAAATATTTAATTTTATATTTTCCTTTAAAGTATAAAATGTTTATAGTTGTAAATAAATTTTTTTGAAAAAAAAAATTAATTTTATGAAATTAAATTAAATTAATATATGTCTATTAAATAAATTTAACTTTTAAATATTTTTTATATCTAGTTTCATTATTTTTATAAGATTAAATAATTTCCTTAGTTTTTCAGGCTGGATGCTAATTAATAAATGCAATAAAGTATTATTATATTTTTTAAATAATAATTATTATCGAAAGAAATCTGTAGTCATCAACATAAATAAATTTATTTTATTCTTTCCTAATATAGTAATAAAAAATTTAAAAATCAATTGAACTTAAGAGGGCATTTTTAAACCTCCATTACGATAATGGAAAAGTCATTCAATATTCAGAAGTAAATTTTGTCATTTTTTTCGACTGAATTAACTCAAATTTTAACTAAATAGAAAAATGAACAGGAATTAAAATACACTATTAAAATATTTTAAAAATGATGCATGATTTTAACAAATTTGATCTATTTAGATTTCATTTGATTTAATATTAATAAAACAATTCAAAGAAACATTAATGTTTCGTGACTTAAAAAAAATAATTTCAATACAAAAAAAAAAAGAATTGCGTATATGTTAGTGAACTATTATTGTTCTATCTTAATATTTTCTCAAAATCAGTGACTTTTGTTATAGAATATTAAAAAAAAAAAAGAGCTAAATTCTTTTTTAGCGATGTTTAAAATAGCATAAGGACTCTTAATATATTTTCGAGACTTAATATTTAACTTTAGATATTTATTTTCCTTTTCAATACAGAATGATAATTGTCAGTTTTTAATTCTAAAATGTTATTCTAAATATATGTACATTTTGTAATTATTTATTTTCGTAACATCATATTGTTTTCAATTATCAAAGAAAAAAAGTTTAAAAAGTTTATAAATTGTTTTTTATATTATCTTCATATTTTTTCTACTTAAACAACATTTATCTATAAGTAATTAATTTTCCTTGAAGCCATCGATCATTTTGGCGTGTAGGTTTTCTTGAATTAAATAAATGTCTGTATGAATTTTGTATGATATTTTTAAAATTATTAAGCAGCATTTTTTTCCTATCAAAAACTCCTAGTACTTTTTACATTTCTTTGCAGTCAATTTTATTCGTTTTTTAAGAATGCAGTAAAAAGAAACAAAATTTTGTATTTAAATAAACAAATTTTAAAAAATAAATATCATGCTTTTAATTGAAAAAACATTTTATTATAAATTACAGCTTGAACACATAAAGATGAACAGAAGTAGATGTATGTGGATGATTTTTAACAATAACCGCTAGCAATTAATTATCTAATTAATTCCTTAAAAAACTTTTTTTCTTCTGTTAGTTTTTTAAGCAATTAATTAGATAATTATAAGATGAATATGTTATTAAAAAGAGAATGTCTAAGAATACAAATAATTATTTATCTGAAGCACAAGAAAATATTATTTTTCACTTTCATATATTTTCAGATTGTGGTGATTCTTTAAAAAGTATTCTTAGAAATATATAAATTTTAAAAATATTCTTTTACCGTACATTTTATCAGATTTTAAAAATATAAAAGGAACAAAATTTACCTGATCGTAATTTATTCATTTATACGTCTGTTGCCATTCACCAAAACACAAATAATGAGGATTTCTTTTGCTATGCTACTGATATACATGTAGTGTGTTTGTGTGTGTGTGTGTGTGTGCATGCTTATAATATATATATATATATGTGTATGTGCGTTTTTGATGTGTGCGTTTATGTGTGTGTGTGTGTGTGTGTGTGTGTGTGTGTGAATGTGTTCGTGCATGTGTGTATCTGCTTTTATGGGTATGTATGTATGTGTATATATAATACAATACAATATAACAATTTTAGTTGTATTGTATTATATATGCAATTTTTACTCTTAATTTATTCAGGAGTGCTGAGATATAAATGAATATAATATGAAATAAGTGCATTGTGATAAATTATCTCAAACCAATTATGAATTTAATTAATCTTCTACAAATTAATGAATAAATGCGTCTTTTTCTTAATTAGTGAAATTCAAAATAACATTATTCTCATTCTTAAGTGCTTAATAGGAGCATATCCCGATATAATTCAATTTTATAAGTTTCAATTATGTCAAGGATTTAGAAATAAAGCTATTAACAATGTATTGTATTTCGAGATTTAGTGAAGACATTGCTTCAAGATAATCGCATAATCCTTTACGTACCTAAAGGAAACAAAAATTGTCGTCCACGGTAAGAAAACACCAGTGACAACTCTCAAGTCTAATTAGGAAAGGAATCTCCAGGAAAACTGATCAACCATAAGTTCAGAGGATTTTCTCCAAGATCAACATAAAACCTTTCCCGGTAGAATAACATTGCTTTAACCACATTAGGCCTTCTTAGAATTGTGGAAATATCAGACTTGGATATTTTGGAGACATATACGTTATATATTACATTTCCATTCTATTTATTCTTTTTGTCTTTAATTTACTATTGTGTCCAAAAAGTAAGACCAATTTTTAATTTAAAATTCCCGGGGTTTATGGAATTTCAATTTTTTTTAGGTTGCTGGCACTGTCCTTGACATCTGTATGAAATGTGATATCAAATATTCATTAGTGTTTGAGTTACGCTTGGCTTTGTGAGACGCTAAAACTGATTCCGGCGATTTTTGAAATGTCTGAATTAATTGAGCAAAGAACTTGCATTCAATTGTGTTTGCGTATAGTCAATTGTGTATAGAATGTTGCAGAAGGCATTCGGTGAACATTCCTATATCGGAAAGAAATGTTTAGAAGAGGTATAAGCAGTTCAAAGAAGGTGGAGAACCCGTTGAAGACGAAGAGCCCTCTGGTCGATCATTAACCTCAATCAACGAAGCTCACGTCCAAAAAATGTAAACCATCGATTTACAATTAGAGACCTTGCTGCTGATGTTGGAATTTCAAAAGGATCGGCCGATTCTATTTTGGGCATCAAACCTATCACATCTTGATTAGTATCGAAAACACTGAATGCGTCAGCTCACACTGCATGGATTCTTCGTGACTTTTTCACCAAAAATGAAACCCATATCGTTCCATAACCACCGTATTCCCACCGTGCGTTCTGGCTATTCCCTAAACTCAGAAGACCACTCCGGGGACACCGTTTTGAGTCGACTGAAGAGATTCAACGTGAATCGCCGACGCGCTTTGAAAGCCATCCCTGCCGATGATTTTGTAACATGCGTTGAGGATTGGAAAAAAAGTTGGCATACGTGCATTGTGTCCGGAGGGGGATTACTTTGAAGACGATGACATAAATTTGGAAGAATAAATAAAGAGTTTTTGAAAAAAAAAAACTGATCTTACTTTTTGGGCACAGTAATAAGTATATAATTAAAAGACTACTTATTTTCGTGTTGATGTAAAATATTTGAAACACTTTTTATGCCTATCAAATTTGACTCAATCAGCGTTAAAGGACGTGATTAAGTTCAAGCCAATTTTATGTTGAAGTGCGAGCTTAACTTTTCACAACCACGATATCAGACCGTGATGGGAAATTAACTTTTAATTATTTTTCGCTGAAATAAAAGACCAAAATGGAAAGATCTTCAAATTTGTAGAGAAATTTTGTTAAATGAAGCTTTATTGGTAATCCTAGTCATTTTTCTCCCCCAAAAAAACTTTTGATGAAGATATAATTCATTTCCGCTTAAGAACATTATTTTATACTTATTTTAAAAATTGTATTGCTTTTTTATATTTATTTTAAGACCTTATTCTATAATAAAATTTATTTCATGTAATTATTCTCTTTTATAAATTAAAATAAAATATCTTCGCCTTATCATGTTAAGTCCTATTGTTGGCGTTGAAGTTATTTTTGGTAGTAACAGAAAATTGCATTTTTATAGAGCTGTTTCTTAAACATGTTTGGATGGCGACTCCTTTCAAGTTTAAAATTTTTCAACGACCAAATTTCAAATTTAAAAATTTTCAATTATCTCATTTCAAGTTTTAAAATCTCATTTCAGGTTTAAAACTTTTAACGAATACCTTTCAAATTTAAAAACATTCAGTTACCCTATTTCAAGTAATTATTTCAAGTAAATAAAAAGTAATAGAAGTAATTATTTCAAGTAATTAGAAAAGTAATAGAAGTAATTATTTCAAGTAATTAGAAAAAGTAATAGAAGTAATTATTAAAAATAAGTAGAAAAGTAATCGAAGTAATTATCTCAAGTAAATAGAAAAGTAATAGAAGTAATTATTTCAAGTAAATAGAAAAGTAATAGAAGTAATTATTTCAAGTAAATAGAAAAGTAATAGAAGTAATTATCTCAAGTAAATAGAAAAGAAATAGAAGTAATTATCTCAAGTAAATAGAAAAGTAATAGAAGCAATTATTTCAAGTAAATAGAAAAATTTTGGAGGACTTCCTATTAAGTTAAATCTCGAGTACTCCCGGTTAGGTATAGAAAAAAAGGAATGAAAGATGAATAAAATATTTAAATGTTTGTAACCTTGCTTCCTCCTATGCACTGCACTTCCTGTGGCATTCAGGAGAAATAGACTGTAGGCTTCGAGACTCCTATCTGTCAGGGAACTACTACACAACCTACACTCCCTCTGAGAAACATTTAGTTTGTATTATCTCATCCGGAGATGAAATATACTTAACGCAACCCTGCTTGTAAGTTGGCCTATAGGCTCGCACGCGGAGATGAAATATATTTCTCGCACCCTGCGAGTACCTGAATATCGGGTTTTTGGCTTAGAAGTGGAATCCTTCTACGAATCTATAATTATATGTCTTTAAATGTGTCACATATTGTATGTGACTAATTGTGTGTGTGGTTATTATGCATCTGCAAATAAAGCTATGAGTTCTTCAACCTGTGACTCAAGTATCTCAATCCAATCACCCTCATTTACAATATGGTTGCCCAACCTGCACACTACAGTCTGTATCATAATTAATAGTCAGTAAAAATAAGCTTTTTTAAAACATATATTTATTTACGTGCGTGATTAATTATTATATCATACCATAATTAGGTTGTTGTAATTATTATTTATTTATTTTTTATATAATGGGCAGAGATGAATAAAAAAGATCAAAATTCTGTTATTTAAATATTAATTATATTTTTGTTTTCAATGCAATTTATTATAAATTTCTCTGGTTTTTAAACAAATCAACAAAACAATGTAGATTACGATTAAATAGCCTAGGTAATTTGTTGAAATATTAAGATATATTTATCAAATGTAAGAATTATTTAACTGCATTATTTTTATTATAATATGATTTAATTCTAATATGGCAATTATATATATTAAGCATTATTTTAATTTTTACATAAAATATAATATAATATTTTATTATACATAATTATTATATGCTAAAGAAATATAACGAAATTTCATTAACTATGCTAGATATCGTTTGAATGTATGCAGAATATTATAAACTGGAATTGATTTGATATTAAGAAGTCCAGTTTAATGAATTCAATTTACTAAATGGATGCATTTTTCGCTATTGTGGAATATATAATTTTTTTGACATCCTCCTTATTCGCTTTCTATAAACTTTTATCGTAAAACCTGCTTTCAACTTTTCGACTTTAATAAACAAAAAATATTCTTGGATATTTTAACTCCCATCCATTCAACTAAAACTTATTTTGTTTAGCATAGTGTTCTAAAAAAAGGAACATGGCCGCTTTTTTTTTTAAACCATGGCTTTAATTTTCTCTTCCGTGTTAAAAAAACAGAAAAAAGAAACTTTATTCAACTTGAAAGATGTTTGATAAGCACATACCAGACAAAAAGGTCTGGAGAAAAAAAAAAAGCAGTTTGATTAAAGAAAAGTTTGTTGTTGATAAAGCTTGATGGTTGAATATATTAAGAATTTTTAATACTTTACTGATTACTTTGGATTACTCTTATAAAGTATTTTGCTGTGAAACAAAGAATGTGTGTTTTATCTAAGAATTTTTTTAAAAAAGATTTTCTCATTAATATTTTAAAAGATATCACGTAGCAAGATAGTGTCTCGTTTTTACACATTTTTTTTCGTGTATCAACGGATTGTTATTTAAACCTCTGTAGATTTATTTGATTTTCTATAAACTAAAAGAAACAAGTTTTTTTAGCATGTTTGTTAGCAAAATCGTTATTTTTTTCATTAATTATTTTTTATACTAAACATTATTAACATAAAAAATTTCATCTCTTAAAATGACTAATTAAGACGAAAAAGTTTAACTTAAAATTGTGATGAATGCAGTTTCCTTTGCTGAACACATGCATATTTTACTTAAAAAATAAATTGGAAAACTGCTAAATAAGGACTTACAAAAATTTTTAGAACTATTTTAATATTTGTTGTTTTATTTAATGTTCTGAAATATGATTTTTTTTTATTAATATATATTTTTAATTCTTTGTTATTATGCTTGCTCAACGGTGGTAATAATTTTTGAAAAAAAAAAATTTGTAATTTTTTCAATTAAAAAATTGCTCTTCCACTTTTCAAAAAATTAAATTCATAGAAGATCAAATTTCAAATATTTTTAAAAATATTTATTTAAAGTTAGTCACCCTTTGTTGTTATGCTTGCTATATTTGTAATTATATAATAATTACAACGACAGTTGCAATATAGTTTTTGAATAAAAAAATGTCCTTAATTTTTCGGTTAAAAATTTAACTAAAAATGATTGTTACTTTTCAAAAGATTTAATTCTTAGAAGATCTAATTTCAAACATTCTTTTTAGAAATATTATTTTGAAGTAAGTCACGTTTTTTTGAATTTAACTTAGAGAGTTTTACTTTACAAATACAAAATTATAACAGACAAACATTAAAATTCGTCTGAAAAATTAATATAATTGCAAAACACTAAAATAGTTCTAAAATTTTTTGTGTTTTATTTTATCTCCTGAAATAAGATTTTTATAAAAATATTTTTTAATTCTTTGATATTATGCTCGCTATATTTTGTAATTATGTAATAAGTACAATGACTATTGCAATGTGATTTTTTGAATGAAAAAAAAAAAATTTGTCGTTTCATTTAGTTAAAATATTTAACTAAAAAAATTTTTTTAAATATTTTTCTAAAGATTTAATTCCTATAAGTTCAAATTTCTGAACTTTTTTTAAAATATTTATTTGAAGTTAGTTACCCACTTATAGATATATTTATCAAATGTAAGGCTTATTTGAATACATTATTTTAATTACTTTATATTATATATATTCATAACATATTATTATTATTCATAACTATTATATGCTAAAAGAAATATAAAAATATTTCATTAACTATGCATGATATTGTTTGAATGTATGCAACATATTTTAAACCGAAATTGATTTGATATTGAAAATTCCAATTTAATGAATTCAATTTACTTAAACGGATGCATTTTTTCTATATTGTAGAATATATTATTTTTTTTAACAACCGCCTCATTCGCTTTCTATAAACTTTTTACCGTAAAACCTGCTTTCAACTTTTCGACTTTAGTAAAAAAAAAAATTTTTCTTGGTATTTTAACTCCCGTCCATTCAACTAAAACTTATTTTGTTTAGCATAGTGTTCCAAAAAGCGAAACATGGTCGCCTTTTTTTTTTAAAGCCTGGCTTTAATTTTCTCTACCATAATGAAAAAAAAAAAAAAAAAAAACCCAGAAAAAAAAAACAACTTTATTCAACTTAAATGATGTTTGATAAGCATCTACCAGACAAAAAAGATCTGCAGAAAAAAAACACAAAAAAAAAGCAGTTTGATTAAAGAAAAGTTTGTTGTTGATAAAAGCTCGATGGTTGAATATATTAAGAATTTTTAATACTTCACTGATTACTTTGGATAACTCGTATAAAGTATTTTGCTGTGAAACAAAGAGTGTGTGTTTTTATCTAAAAAATTTTTTTAAAAAGTTTTTCTCATTAATATTTTAAAAGATATCCCGTAGCTAGATATTGTCTCGTTTTTTAAAATGTTTTTTTTTTTTTTTGTGTATCAACGGATTGTTATTTAATCCTTTGTAGATTTATTTAAGATTTTCTATAAACTAAACGAAATAAGTTTTGGAACATGTTTGTTGTAAAAAAAAATAATAATGATTTTTTATTAAATATTTTTTTGTACTAAACATTATCATCATAAAAAAATTTCGTCTTTTGAAATGTCTAATTAAAACATAATATTTTAACTTAAAATTTTGATGAATGCATTTTTCTTTTACTGAAATATACATATTTATTTATAAAATAGATTAGAAAACCGCTGAAAAATGTTATAATTGTAAAACATTAAAATAGTTCAAAAATCTTTTGTTTTATTTTATGTGCTGAAATAAATTTTTTTTTTAACTATATATTTTTAATTCTTTCTTATTATGCTTGCTGTTTTTTGTAATTAGATAACAATTACAAATATAGTTGCAATTCTGTTTTTTATAAAACAAAATTTGTCATTTTTACAGGTAAAAATTTATTTAAAATAATTACTCTCTCACTTTTTAAAAGATTTAATTCTCATATGAATCAATTTCAAACTTTTTTTAAACATTTATTTGAAGTTAGTCACCGTTTTTTATTTTTAACATAGTGAGATTTGACTTTCAAATAAAATTTTATAACTGTAAAACATTAAAATTAAACTGAACAATGTTATAACAGCAAAACATTAAAATGTTTATAACTATAAAACCTTAAAAAACCAAGAATTGTTTAGAATTAATTATCTCCTGAAATATGATTTTTATAAGAATATGTTTTTAAATCTTTGATATTCTGCTTGCTATTTTTTGCTAATTATGTAATAATTACAAAGACAGTTGCAATATGGTTCTTTGAATAAAAAAATTAGTCATATATTTTATTAGTTAAAAGATATAACTAAAGAAAATACGAAACAAAAAATTACTTTACAAAAGATTTAATTCCTATAAGATCAAACTTCAAATCTTTTTTTAAAATATTTATTTGAAGTTAGTCACAAATTTACAGATATATTTATCAAATGTAAGAATAATTTAAATGCATTATTTTAATTACATTATATTATTCATAACTATTATATGCTAAAGACTTATAACAAAATTTCATTAACTATTCGAGATATTGTATAAAAGTATGCAACATATTTTAAACTGGATTTTGTGTGATATTGAAAAGTTCGGTTTTATAAAATCTAATTTACTAAATGGATACATTATTCTTCATTGTATATTATATAATTTTTTTTTTTTATATCCACCTCATTCGCTTTATATGAACTTTTTATCATAAAACATGCTTTCAACTTTTCGACTTTAATAAAAAAAAAAATTCTAGGATATTCAAAGTCTCGTCCATTCAACTAAAACTTGTTTTGTTTAGCATAGTGTTCTAAAAGGGGAACATGGCCGCTTTTTTTCATAACCTGGCTTTAATTTTTCTCTTCCATGAAAAAAAAAAAAAAACCCAGAAAAAAAGAAACTTTATTCAACTTGAAAGATGTTTGATAAGCATCTACCACACAAAAAGATCTAGAAAAAAAAACATAAAAAAAAAGCAGTTTGATTAAAGAAAAGTTTGTTGTTGATAAAAGCTTGATGGTTGAATATATTAAGAATTTTTAATACTTTGATGATTACATGGGGTAACTCCTATAAAGCACTTTGCAGTGAAACAGAGAATGTATGTTTCATCTAAAAGTTTTTTTAAAAAAAGATTTTCTTATTAATATTTTAAAAGATATCGCAGCTAAATATTGTCTCGTTTTTACAAAATTTTTTTCGTGTATCAACGGATTGTCGTTTAATCCTCTGTAGTTTTATTTATGATTTTCTATAAACTAAAGGAGCAAGTTTCGAATCAGGTTTGTTAGAAAAATGCTTATTTTTTTCATTAAATATTTTTATACTAAACATTACCATATTTAAAAAAAATCTTTCATCTTTTAAAGTGACTAATTAAGATGTAAAATTTTAACTTAAAATTTTGATGAATACATTTTTCTTTCTGAAATATGCATATTTATCAAAAATAAATTAAAGAAATTGCAGAAAAATGTTATAACTGGAAAACGTTAAAATAACTATAAAAAGTTTTTGTGTTTTAATTTATGTTTTCAAATAGGATTTTCATTAGCATATATTTTTATTATTATACGCTTGTTTGGGTATTATTATTTGCTTGCTACTTTTTGTAATCTTATATATATAGCCATAGTTGCAATATGTTTTTTTTGAATAAATAAAAATTGCATTTGCTTTCAGTTGAAAAATTAAGTAAAAAATTACTCTCTCACTTTTCAAAAAATTTAATATTTATAATATCCAATTTCAAATTAAAAAAAGACACATTTTTATGAATTTAATTTAGAGAGTTTTGATTTTCAAATAAAAAGTTATAACTGTAAAAAATTAAAATTAGACTGAAAAATGTTACAACTATAAGTGAAAAAAATGTACAAACGTTATACAAATTATATAAATGTTATGCAAATTAAATAATAATATAAATGAAGTAATGTAATAATATAAATGTAATAATGATAAATGTTATACTAATTATATAAATGATATACTAAAATATTAAAAAGTTTTTTTTTTTTATTTTATCTTCAGAAATATGATTTTATTAAATATATATATTTTTCTTTCTTTTATATTATGATTGCTATTTTTTTTTTAATTTTCAATTTCGACAGTTGCAATGTGGGTTTTTAAAAAAAATTTGAAATTTTTTTCAGTTAAAAATTTAACAAAAAAAAAAAATAAAAATAAATAAATAAATAAAAAAATTACTTTTGGAAAGATTTAATACCTGTAAGATCCAATTTAAAATATTTTTTCAAAATATTTATTTCAAGTTAGTCATTCACTTATAGATATATTTATCAAATATAAGAATTATTTAAATACATTATTTTAATTCCTTTATATTATTCATAACCATTAAATACTAAATAATTACAACAAAATTTCATTAAATATGCGGAATGTTGTATAAAAGTATGCAGAATATTTTAAAAAATGAATTGATTTGATATTGAAAAGTCCAATTTAATGATTTCAATTTACTAAATGGATGTATTATTTCTTTTGTACAATATATTTTTTTTCTTTTGATATCCTCCCTCATTCGTTTTCTATAAACCTTTTTATCATAAAACCTGCTAACTTTTCGACTTTAATAAAAAAAAAAAATTTATTGGGTATTTTAAGTCCTGTCCATTCAACTAAAACTTATTTTGTTTAACATAGTTTACCAAAAGGGTAACATGGCCGCCTTTTTTTTTTAGAAGACTGGCTTTAATTTTCTCTTCCGTAATAAAAGCCAGAAAAAAAGAAACTTTATTCAACTTAAAAAGATGTTTGATAAGCATCTACCAAACAAAAAAGATCTGAAGAAAAAAAGAAAAACACAAAAAGTAGTTTGATTAAAGAAAAGTTTGTTGTTGATAAAAGGCTTGATGGTTGAATATATTAAGAATTTTTAATACTTTACTTATTACATGGGATAACTCCTATAAAGTATTTTGCTATGAAACAAAAGAATGTGTATTTAATCTAAGAGTTTTTTTTTTTTTTTTTTTTAAAAAACTATTCTCTCATTAATATTTTAAAAGATATCACGTAGCTTGATACTGTCTCGTTTTTAATTATTTTTTTTTCATGTATCAACGGATTGTTATTTAAACCTCTGTAGATTTATTTATTATTTTCTATAAACTAAAAGAAACAAGATTTGGAGCATATTTGTTTGGAAAAAACTTTTTTTTTAATATTTTTTTTATTAAACATTATTATTATAAAAAATTTTTATCTTTTAAAGTGTCTAATTAAACGTAAAATAACTTTTGATTTTGAGGAATACAGTTTTTCTTTGCTGAAATATGCATATTTATTTAAAAAATAAATAAGAAAACTGCTGAAAAAATGTTATAACTATAAAACTTTAAAATAGTTGTAAAATCTTTTTGTTTATATATAGTGTAATATGGTTTTCTAAACATATAGTTTTAATTCTTTTGTTATTATGGTTGCAATTTTTGTAAGCATATAACAATTACAACATTTGATATATGGTTTTTTTTTTTGTATAAAAATATTTGTACTTTTCAGGAAAAAAATTTTAACTAAAAATTATTCTGTTGCTTTAAAAAATATTTAATTCGTAGAGGATCAATTCCAAATGTTTTTTTACAATATATTGAAGTAGGTCGCCCTTTTTTAAATGTAACTTAGAGAGTTTTGACTTTAAATTAAAAAAGCTATAACAAAATTAGACTAAAAAATCATTAGCCTGAAAAATGTTATAACTATAAAACACTAAAATAGCTCCAAAAATCTTTTGTGTTTTATTTTATCCTCTGATATATGATTTTTAGAAAAATATATTTTAAATTCTTTGTTATTATGTTTGATATTTTTGTAATTATGTAATAATTTCAACGACAGTTGCAATATGGTTTCTTGAATAAAAAAATTTGTCTTTTTTTCAGTTAAAATATTTAACTAAAAAATACAAAAAGTAAATAAAAAATTACTTTGTCTATAGATTTAATTCCTATAAGATCACATTTCAAAACTTTTTAAAAATATTTATTTGAAATTAATCACCCACCTATAGATATAATTATCAAGTGTGAGAATTATTTAAATGCATTATTTTAATTACTTTATATTATTCATTACAATTATATCCTAAAGAAAAACCAAATTTCATTAACTATACAAGATATTGATTACATGTGTGCAGAATATTTTAAACTGGATTTGATTTGATATTGAAAATTCAAATTTAATGTATTCAATTTACTAAATGGAAGCATTATCCTCTTTTTGTACCATATATAAATAATTTTCGATAACCTCCTCATTTGCTTTCTATAAACTTTTTGATCATAAAACCTGCTTTCAACTTTTCGACTTTAATAAACAAAAAATTTTTTGGATATTTTAAGTCTCGTCCATTCAACTAAAACTTATTTTGTTTAACCTAGTGTTCTAAAAAGAGAAACATGGGCAACTTTTTTTTTGAAGACTGGCTTTAATTTTCTCTTCCATAATAATAATAATAAAAACAGGAAAAAAAGGAAACTTTATTTAACTTAAAAGATGTTTGATAACCATCTACCAGACAAAAAAGATCTGCAGAAAAAACACACAAAAAAAAGCAGTTTGATTAAAGAAAAATTTGTTGTTGATAAAAGCTTGATGGTTGAATATATTAAGAATTTTTAATACTTTACTGATTACTTTGGATAACTCGTATAAAGTATTTTGCTGTGTGAAACAAAGAATGTATGTTTTATCTAAAATTTTTTTTTTTTTTTAAATTTTCTCATTAATATTTTAAAAAAAGATATCAAGTAGCTTGCTACTGTCTTCGTTTTTAATTTTTTTTCGTGTATCAACGGATTGTTATTTAAACCTCTGTAGATTTATTTATTATTTTCTTTAAACTGAAAGGAACAAGTTTTTGAGCGTATTTGTTAGAAAGTTTTCTAATTTTTTTTCACTAAATATTTTTATAGTAAATATTATCATCAAAAAAAAAATTTCATCTTGTAAAATGACTGATGAAAAGACGTAAAATTTTAACTTAAAATTTTGATGAAAGCAGTTTTTCTTTTTCTGAAATATGCATATTTATTAAAAAAAAATAATTTAGAAAACTGCAGGAAAATGTTATGACTGTAAAACAATAAAATAGCTATAAAAAGTTTTTTGTGTTTTATTTTATGCTCTAAAATATGATTTTAATAAATACATATTTTTAATTATTTTTTATGCTTGCTATTTTTTTTTGTAATTGTATATTAATTACAATGGCATTTGAAATATGGTTTTTTTTGTATAAATAATTCATTGATAATATAAATAAATTTTTTTCAGTTAAAAAAGTTAAATAAAAAATTACTCTTTCCTTTTCAAAATATTTTTCTTAGAAGTTCCAAATTCAAATTTTTTTAAATATTTTTTGAAGTTGGTTAACCTTTTTTGAATTTAACTTAGATGGTTTTGTCTTTCAAATAAAATGTTGTAACTGTAATGCATTAAAATTAGTACTGAAAATTTTATGACTGTAAACATTTATGTTTTATTTTATCTTCTGAAATATGATTTTTTATAAAAAAATATTTTGAATTCTTTATTATAATGCTTGCTATATTTTGTAATTATGAAATAATCGTACAACGTCAGTTGCTATATGGTTTTTTGAATAAATAAAATTTTTCATTTTTTTCTGTTAAAAGATTTAACTAAAAAAATACGAAACAAACAAATTACTTTTCAAAAGATTTAATTCCTATAAGATCAAATTTCAAATCTTTTTTTTTAAATATTTATATGAAGTTAGTCCCCTTTTTTGAATTTAATTTAAACAGTTTTGACTTTTACTCGAATTCACTTTAATAATGTATTTTTTTATTAAATTAAAAAATTGGTTTCATTAAATAGTGATAGAATAAACTGAGTAATTTAGTAACATTTTATACATAACGTGCATTAAATATATTTATCCAAATTTAAAAGCGTCTTAACATCTTTTGTTTGGAATTGATCTATTTCTTCACTTTCTGAATTTAAATAATAGCGTTCATTATTAATATTTTTTGGCATAAATTAAAAGATAGGGATTGCTCCGGAAAAATTTGAGCTTTTTATGAAAAATTGGATAAAAGATACAAGGTCATAATGAGGAAATATGATTAAAAATAAAATGTTCATTAAATGCTTTGAGGAATGTTAAATATAAATAAATTTATACTCAAGATTAAATACAGAAAGATAAAAGAATTTAGCTGTATAATTTAAATTAAAGTATGAGTGAATTTTTAAAATATATTTTGATTGAGGATTACTTAAAAACAACTATATATTAAAAGTCTAAAGGTCTAAAAGTTGAAAAATTTCATTAGGGGAAAAAATAATTTGGTAAATTAAAATTTTAACTAATGTTTCCTTAAAGCAAATTTAAATTTTTTTAATTAAAATTTTAATTAATGTTTCGCTTAAAAGCAAATTTAAAATTTTTTTAAATAAAATTTCAATTAATGTTTCTCTTAAAGCACATTTTAGTTTTTATTTATACATTTTTGTTTCATCGTAATTTCTTCTGTGATTCTATTATTACATGGGAAGTTAACATTTTTATACAAAGAATGCAAAAGGAAAATATGAAATGTTCTTAGAATTTTTAAATGAAAGTTAATTATATTAAATACACATCTAATTAAATAACAACTATTTTCCGTATGACGACTATGTTTAATAAAAGTAAGGGTTCAAAATTTATCTGCTTGTTATTTTGATAAAAAAAAATTAAAACCGGAAAGTAGGAAAGTATTATTTAGATAGCTTATCTTACTCGTTTGATAACATGACTCTATTGTCCACTTTAATAAACTAGAAATAAAGTTTTATCAGTTGCGCTTTCTTTTAACATAATTAAAGCTTATCACATAAAAGGCTACATACGAGAGCGTGTTTGTTTCTTTTTGTTGAATTTAAACATTCACCAAGTAATTCTTTTAATATTTTTAGATAAAACTCAGCATTCAAGTAATTCTTACATTTGATATATATTTCAATAAAGACTGTAAACAATTTATTCTTTGTTAATGATAATCTACAATTTCTTTTGTTTATTTGTTTGATAACACAAGAGAAGTATAAAATAAATAGGTTGAAAACATAAACGCCTATTTAACGTTTCAAAAAAACAGTTTTTATCTTTTTTATTCCTTTAAAAAACAGTGAATCAACTTGTTTTTATAGAGATAAAGGTGTTTTCTTTTAAGACTGTACTGTAGACGGCGTGAAAAATGTAAATTCGATGAAGCAGGTGTTTTGCTACTCAGTAAATAACGCTAAAAGTGTGAAAAAAAAAAAACATTGAAAAATCATTCACCATAACACGTAACGTAAATAAAAAAAAAATCGTGTTTTTTTCCTACATAGGTTAAGTTTCCATTTCCATTTATTTTATTGCAGTTATTTTTCACTCGAGTTCATATTTCACATAGAGTAAACACATGTCTGCATCTACATTTCAATTTTTTAAAGTGTTTTTTTTTTTTTTTTTTTAAAAGATGTTATGCAAAGGACTTCACTGATCAAAAAGGAAAAGATTAAAAATATTATTACAACCCTGCTCTTACCCTTTGCTGAAAATGAGTCTTTTCTTATCTCTGAAAAATAAATCTAAACTTTGAAATGCTGTTATTTTTATTAAAGAAATAATTTCACATCACAGATGGAAGCATTTCAAAATTAGAAAATGTTCTGCTTTCTAATGAAGGCTATAAATCTATTCTACAATATTTTTTCGTCGTATTTCTTACTCTTTCCATTATATTTTTAAAAAGTATTTTTAATACAAGGTTACATTTGGGCACTCAAAATTATAACTTTTACATATTACTGTCCTTCCGAAATGTGTTCAGTTTTTTTTTATTTATGCATGTATTTGAATTTAAATGGAAATTTCAATTGACATAAAAAATGAACACTTTACTAATTTCATGATAAAATAAAAACTAGTTTTTACTCCATAACTAATCTTTCTATAATTGGAAGTGTAATCTATCAGTATAAAAAAAAATATTCAGAAATATTTTTTGTGAGAATCCTAATATATATATATTTGTCAAATATTTTATTATTCTTCATTTTTATAGTATTTATTAAAAAAATTGTAATATAGAATATCATAATACTTTTACCCTGAAAATAGAATATCGAATGCAGTTTTATAAACGATTTTGGATAAATCTAAATATAAGAATTTGAGTTTCAATTTCAAGTTTTTAAAGTTTAGTTTTATTAGGTTTAATTTTTATTTTATTATTTTTCATAGAAATACTAAAATAAAATAAAATTAAATAAAAAAAAAATTAACATAGGTTAAATAAATTTTATTTTATTCTTCTTAAGTTTTTAATTAAGTTTAATTTAGTATAGAAATTATTAGTTTTAGGCTTACGAAAATTCTTGTTTGCAATGAAAATTTCAAGAACAAATTCTACGGCCTATATATAATGTGCTTATTATATGTATTAAAAACAAATTCTACGGCCTATTAAACTTAAGTAACAACTATTTTTTTTTTCTTTTTTTCCGTAATTTAATAGTAAATAAGAAATCACGTGGTATATATGAAGTTAAGAGTACAGTACCGTGTACTTAAAGAATGACGAGAGCATAGCAAAGAAAAAAATGAATAGAATACATACAGAATGGGTAATAAAAAAGCCTTACCGAAAGAGTAAAGTTAGTAGATAAATTTATATGGCCAAGAGATAAAAACTACATACATATTCAAAACAGTTAACACATGCAGATATAAAGGACATAACCACCTTAACTGTAAGGGTTGCTTGTGATAGCCTCTCCATGCATCACTAGATGATCATACAGTTGTTAAAGTTAGAGTGTCCATTACCTCAAGGAGCATCTGGTTTAGTTGTTGAATGCCCTACGGATGATGTAATCGTGTCGAAAGGCGTCTCCCAAAACATCCCACATATGTTCTATGGGTTTTAAATCAGGGAAATATGTTGGCAACTGCCTTTTAGTGATATCTTCAATTTACAGAAGCTACTGAACATTACGAGTCCAATGTAGCTTGGTGTTATCGTCCTTGAAAACGAATTATGAGTCTCTGGTTACTCGGAAAAAGACACATGTGGGGGAGAATCACTTGCCGACAAAAACGATATCCTGTAACAGTACGCGGCCTGATGGCGAATTGGTTAGCGCTATGGATGTTGGTAACATGAGTTTCATATTCGAATCCTGGGGTGGCATGTATGTTTGTTAGTGGTCCGGAATCCATGTTAAACTGCATGTTCTGGTCTAATCTTGCCCAAAGTGACCATAGAGTACAAACCAAACCAAATCTGTAACAGTACCGTCGAAAATTTGGAGTTCCGTCTACCCATTACAAAGCCTTCACAGACGAATAGAAAAAGGCATAGCAATGGCCTTTTCTCTATTAGTGCGATATACCCGTGTTGCTACCTCTCTCTGTATCAACTGTCATGGAGAACAGCGAACAACATATCCGTAGAGTGAAAAAAGAAATTGAAAAAGTTGAAAGTGGAAGTTGTGAAAGTCGTTAAGTGCCTGGCATTCAGAGTGAATAATTAACAAAAATAAACCAATAAGAATGTTTTGGTTAGTGAACGTGACAATGTGTTTTGATTTGAAGAATGTGGTAAATGAAAAAGCAGATTGAGTACACGAAGAGAAATATTCAATCAACGATTATGGAAGATTCTGTTCTGTAAAAATTTGGGAATATAGAGTTAGTGCAACTACTGAATTCATTAACTGTTGTTCGGGAAATCAGGAATGTCAAAACGGATGCTAATTGCATTATGTATCAAATCAAAATAAGCAAAAATGCTCAAATATGCACTCGTAATAATATAAAACTGTTTTGGGAATATTAACTACTATAAACACTTAAAGGTGAATCTTTCTTTTAAATAAATTGTGTATTAGCCTAACAATTTTATTTATGTTGACTCTCTATGCTTATATTCAAGTAACGAATATCTTATGTAAGAGAGAAATATTTGCAAGTGTGACTTGTACATTTCCTTATCCCAGAAAAAATATTCAACTGGTAAAGTTGGCATTCATCTTCTTTTTTAAAAATATAATCTTCAATTTAAACCAATAATTAACATATCCCAGAGTAACTATGTTATGAAAAAATGTATAGTAAATATAAGAAATATGTAATGTATAGTAATATATCTAAGAACTTATTATCACCTTAAGTACTAAGATTCTTCCGAGTAAGAAAAGAATAAGAAAACAATTTCTTTCAAGTTCAATATAATCTTGTGTACTCCAATTAAATAATCACACAATTGAAAAAATTTAACCATTTAATTGGTTCTTTAAAATTCAATTGGATTTATAAACGAATTTAAGAGCAAAGAATAAAAACCCCTCTAGGTGCCTATACATATCTCTAGCAGCAGCTCTTAACACAGGCTTCAGAAAAAAAACTGTCAAGATCAGAGCGATGGAAACATTATATTACGTTTGCCGAACCGTTGTCTAGCTCTGGAGGAAATGTCGAGATAAATCTGCCCTGGGGGCCATAAAGAGCAAATATCAACTGAGAACTACCTTCTTATTCACGAGACAGTAGATAAAAAAAAAAAAAAGGAGCTCTGAAAGATGCCTCGCATAGCAGTCAGACGTTTCAACTGCCGACAGAATATTGACTTATAGACGTGGAAGTAGTTGAAGTATAACGACTCCTTATCTGCCATACTCTACCTTAACCATCCCCGAAGAGACGTCCCTTCCCACCTTGCTTTTATGTCCTGTAATTCCCGCAAGGAGAGATAAAGATGGTCTTAGCCCCTCTCTCACCAGAAAATATATTCCTCTACAAACGATTCGGTGCGAAAAAAAGCCATAGGTGGGGGGTGATAAAGAAGAAAAAAAAAATGTATAAGGAAAAGAGTTAAAGAGTTTTAGAATATGTGGAGATCGAGGGGGATTTTTCAGTAAATAGTAATCCAAGTTTTTAGAATAAATAGTTTACTTTTCTTATTGTATTTACCTATTCGTGGTAATGCCGTATAAGGGAAGAAGGGAAAAAAAGAAATGTTTTTTTATATGTTTTAAAAATGTGTAAGAGGAATCTATTTACTTATTTTGGTTTTCTAGTTTTTATCTAAAATAGCTTTATATGACAGTTTTTTTTTTGTGTGGTTTGATTTTATGAAAAATTCAAGTTTTCCTGAAAAACTACTGTGGTCGTCATGTTGTCTTCGACTTTTGAAATTTGAGAGAGAAAATGGTAGAAAGGAATCAAGACAGTGAAGGAAGAGATAGAGCTTAATGATCCAAGATAATAAATGTAAGAATTTGAATGTTGTACTGATCTTTCAATAGTATGTAATAGATAAAAAAAAAATTGATCAAAAATTAGTTTTCTAATTACATAAAGAATTTATACTTACATAATTTTATTAAGAAATTATAAAAAATGTTATTTGATGATAGCGCGTAATTTTCTTTGGACCAAACTTCATCAATCTGCTATAAAGCAACATCATACTCCTTCTTCATTAATGACTCCTTCCGAGGAAGATGTAGTAAGAAAACAATTTGTTTCAAGTCGAAATTCAATCTAATCTATGTGCTCCAAATAAATAAATAGACAATAGAAAAAAATTTATTTAATTGTATGTTTAAAATTCAATTGGATTTATAAACGAATTTAAAAGCAAAGAATAAAAAAAAAAAAAAAACCCTCTAGGGCCTATACATATCTGTAGCAGCTCTTAACATATGCGTGGCTTCAGAAGAAAACTGTCAAGATCAGAGCGATGGAAACATTATATTACGTTTGCCGAACCCTTGTCTAGCTCTGGAAGAAATGTCGAGATAAATCTGCGCCGGGGGCCATAAAGAGCAAATATCAACTGAGAACCACCTTCTTATTCACGAGACAGAAGATAAAAAAGAAAGAAGCCCTGAAAGATGCCTCGCATAGCAGTCAGACGTTTCAACTGCCGACAGAATATTGACTTATAGACGTGGAAGTAGTTGAAGTATAACGACTCCTTATCTGCCATACTCTACCTTAACCATCCCTGAAGAGACGTCCCTTCCCACCTTGCTTTTTATGTCCTGTAATTCCCGCAAGGAGAGATAAAAGATGGTCTTAGCCCCTCTCTCTCCAAGAAAATATATTCCTCTAGAAACGACTCGGTGCGAAAAAAGCCATGGGTGGGGGTGATAAAAAAAAAAATAAATGTATAAGGAAAAAAAAGAGTTAAAAGGGTTTTAGAATATGCGGAGGTCGAGGGGGATTTTCAGTAAATAGTAATCGAACTTTAGAATAAATAGTTTGCTTTTCTTATTGTATTAACCTATTCGTGGTAAGGCTGTATAAGATAAGAAAGGCAAAAAGGAAAAAAAAAATATGTTTTTATATGATTCAAGAATGTGTAAGAAAGATCTATTTACTAAGTCTTTGTTTTCTAGTTTTTACCTAAAATAGCTTTATATGACAATTTTTGTGTGGTTTAATTTTATCAAAAATTCACGTTTTTCTGAGAAACTATTGTGGTCGTCATGTTGTCTTTGACTTTTTGACATCTGGTAGAGAAAATGGTGAAAAAGAGTCAAAACTGTGGAGGAAGAGATTTAGCTTAATTACCCGAGATAATAAATGTAAAAATTTTAATGTGTTTACTGCTCTTTCATGGATGTAATAGATAAAAAAATTGATCAAAAATTAGTTTTCTAATTACATAAGAGAATTTATAGTTACTTATTTTTATTAAGAAATTAAAAAAAAAAAAAATTGATAATAGTGGGTAATGTTTTTTTGGACACAAACATCATCAATCTTCTATAAAGCAACGTTGGATTATTTCTTCATTAACGACTACTTCCGAGTAAGAAGTAGTAAGAAAACAATTTGTTTCAAGTCGAAGTTGACTTATAGGCATGGAAGTAGTTGAAGTATAACTACTCCTTATCTGCCATACTCTAACTTAACCATCCCCGAAGAGACCTCCCTCCCTCTCCTTGCTTTTATGTCCTGTAATTCCCGCAAGGAGAGATAAAGATAGTCTTAGCCCCTCTCTCTCTAGAAAATATATTCCTCTAGAAACGACTCGGTGCGAAAAAGCCATAGGTGGGGGTGATAAAAAATAAATTTATAAGAAAAAAGAGTTAAAGGGTTTTAGAATATGTGAAGATCGAGGGGGATTTTTCAGTAAATAATCCAAGTTTTAGAATAAATAGTTTACTTTTCTTATTGTATTTACCATTCGTGGTAATGCCGTATAAGGCAAGAAAGGCAAAATGTTTTTTTATATGTTTTAAAAATGTGTAAGAGGAATCTATTTACTAAGCTTTGGTTTTCTAGTTTTTACCTAAAATAGCTGTATGTGACTGTTTTTGTATGGTTTGATTTCATCAAAAATTCAAGATTTCTTGAAAATCTATTGTGATTGTCATGTTGTCTTCGACTTTTGACATCTGGATGTGAAAATGGTGGAAAGGAATAGATTGTGAAAGAATAGATAGAGCTTAATTATCCAGGATAGTAAATATTAGAATTTTAGTGTTGTACTGCTCTTTTATGAGACACAATAGATGAAAAAAATTAATTAAAAATTATTTTCTAATTACATAAGTGAATTTATAGTTAATTATTTTTATTAACGAATTATAAAAGTATTATATGATGATAACTGGTAATGTTTTTCTTTTTTTTTGAGTCACACACCATCCAATTTGCCATTAACAAAGATTTCAAAATATTTTTCTGCTTCATCAGATTTACCAAATATTGAAGATATAGGATCAAATAATTACGTACTAAATATTGAAGACATTAATTATATAACAATTTGGAAATCTTTGTTTCAAAATCCATATTTCAGTAATTTATGTAAATTGATCAGATTAACAATAAGAGAAATAAAAAAAACAGTATTTCAGTAATATATGTTTCATGTTATTTCCGTTTGAATACTACACAAATACAAACGTAATTTTGAATGGTAAAAAGTGTCATTTAAAGTGCCTCCATTCCATTACTTTTTTTATTTTTGTATTATGAAAGAGGGTCGTGGTATAAAAAAAAAAGGTCTCTAATTAGCATTTTTAGTCAACTATGTAACGTCTTTAATCGGAGAATATTTAATCGAACTAACTCTACAATTAAGATGAAAGATCATGGTATATAATGTGCTCTCTATTTGATTCAAATAAAATATCATGAACTATTTGACTAAAAAAAAATCATAAACTATTTGAATAAAAAAAACTTTATAAACTATTTGATTCAAAAAACATCATGAACTATTTGATTCAAAAAACATCATGAACTATTTGATTAAAAAAAACATCATGAACTATTTGATTAAAAAAAAAACATCATGAACTATTTGATTCAAAAAACATCATGAACTATTTGATTCAAAAATATCATGAACTATTTGATTCAAAAAACATCATGAACTATTTGATTAAAAAAAACAGCATAACTATTTGACTAAAAAAAAATCATGAACTATTTGACTCAAAAAACAAGTGAACTATTTGATTCAAAAAACAAGTGATGAACTATTTGACTCAAAAACAAAATGAATGAACTATTTGACTCTAAAGGACAACTTTATTGATGATGGAATTGTTTTTAGACTTTAAACATTCGAGATTTTTTTTTAACATTATTATTATCATATCAACAAAATTTTTAAAAACTATCGATTCATTTCAAGAAATCTAAATTTGTGCATAACTTTATCCAAGAACTGATGATAGTTCTTTAAAGAAAGAATAACAATGCAGAATTCTAGGATGATTTTTGCGTCAGGCCGTCGAGATCTTAACAGAGTTATTGGGCGAGGAAGAATTTCTCTTCTTGGCAAATGGGTTCTCAATTCAGAACTTTTCATCTTTCCACTTACTTTAGAGTCAGTTTCTACTTAAGGTAGTGAGTGCTCTTTTATTTGAGAAAGTGAAACTTCTTTAGCGATTCTTCTCGGATGAAAGTTCAACATTTTACTCCAGAAATTGGATCGTAAAGACATTCTGGAATGCACTAAGAAAAGGATGGAAGTAAATCTTACACCGGGATTACATGAGAAAGATCCACTCTCCATTTTTTTGTTTCTGGATTCTGCACTACAAGATGTATTTCAGCATTTTTTCACTTACATAGATTTACCTATGGTTTATATTTTAACTATAATTTTGGAATATTTATTTTATATATGAATCTCCAGTGTAGTTTTTTTTTTATATCTATCTTGTTACTGAATTCAATGCAACGAAAATTGGGGAAATTATGATGCTGTAATTTTAAAAATAGTGCAAAAAAAAAAAAAGTGCCAATGAACATAAAAAGGTTTGAAAATTATAAAACAGGATTAAAAATTGATGCCAATGAACATAAAAAGGTTTAGAAATTATAAAACAGGACTAAAAATTGATGCCAATTAACATGAAAAAGTTTGAAAATTATAAAACAGGGTTAAAAATTGATGTCAGGTTATGAAGACAACGTCAAAAAAAAAAAATAATATAAAAAAGTATTATATATTTATAATATAAAAGATCAACGCTTACAATTTCCCCCTAAACATTGTTCTGTATTCTAACGAGTAAAAGTGTTTTACTGAATTATCTATGAGTATTATCTATTGTTGTAAAGTAGATAACGTAATAAAATAATATAGTAAGCAATTTTTTTTAATATCAAAGTTGTTAAATTACTGAAAATGTGAAAAAAATGTAATACTTTTGCGAAATTCTCTTTATTTTATTTGTTAACCTTTTTTTATTTGAATTTGGAAAATGATGAATTCTTCCCCACGTTGGTCACAACATTCACATTCTTCACAATATTTTTAATTTTAATTAAAAGTTAAAAATTCATAACACAATTTCTCTTAAAAATAACAAAATTTTATCAGAGGCAAATTTAAATATTGTAAGTTTTGTCTCAAAAGTTTACTTGTTTCTTAATTAGCTTTTAATTATCAATTGAAGTGAAGTGATAATAAAAGTGATAATAAAAATAAGTGGAATAAAAAGTGAATAAAGTGAAATAAAAATATTCTTTTCTTGAAGTGATAATAAAAATATATTGAAGTGATAATAAAAAGAAGTGAAGTGATAATAAAAAGAAGTGAAGTGATAATAAAAATATTCTTTTCTTGGTTAGTATGATTAATAACAACTTGAAGATAATTTTTGCATTGTCTTCCTTTTATTCATAATTGAGTGCAAAACTTGATATGTTTATTTATATGTTATACTTGATATGTTATACTGCGATTTATTTAAATTCATTTAGTTCAGTTACTTTTTATTTACTTCTTACGGATCAGTAATATCTATTTTTTATTTTACATTTATTATTTCTTTTTTAAATTTTTATATTGTTTTTATGAATATTTAAATTTCATAATTTTTATACTATTTCATAATAAAAATTAATATTTTTCTTAACAACTTGACCAATTTCTTTTCCATTTTTATATTAAATTTCAACATTTTTTTGTAAAGCTGTTAATTAATTAAAATATATATATCATTTTAATAAAATAATATATATAAAACAATAAAATAATTATATTATTTTTATAATTTATAATATAATATTATAAAAAATGAAAATATTTTAATTATTATTAATTTAAATAAATTATTTTTATTATTATAATAATAATATTTTTAAATAATGTAACATATTTATATTATTTTTGTACTTATCACAATTTTATGACATTTTACATTTCTTAAGCCAAACATTTTGATGGTCTTTTATTCCTTTGTTTAAGTAAGATATATATTATAATAAATATTTTATGGTAAATGGGATAAACTACGAAAATAATATATTACGATAATTTCTTTTTTAAAAATTAACACTCATGTATCATTATATACTTAAAATAAAGCTGATACATTTTCTATTATTAGTATAAATTTCTGTAATGAATTTCGTTAAATCTAATTTGAATAAATTAACAGACCTTTCAGTTAAATTCTATCTGTTAATAAATGAAGCAAAATTAAATTTGATGGAGCATTCGCTATCAAGATGTGAACGTTCGATGAATATTCATTACCGTTTTCTAAGCTGTAATGTTAGTTGGTCGTTAACTTCGATTCCTGAATAAAAGCAGACGATCGTTTTTGAAATAGTAGGAGTTGCAGTTCGTTTTAATAACCGAGAATAGCACATCTTTTGAAAATTATTAGCAGACGATTAATTGAATAATTATTTGCATTATAAACGTTTTGATATCTGTTAAGAGGTTATGAGTTTCAAATTTATTTATTTATAATGAATGCATTTAAAATAATTGCTTATGTTTACTTTAAGTAACGAAATCAAATATGCTGACATTTAAATCAATTCAGTCTTTTTAAAATATTGAAAAATGTTAATAAATTTGCGCTCTAAGAATTTTGAGTTATGTTCCTGAATTGATAAACCTTTTTAAAAATAAGTATTTTCTGTTTATATATATATATATATATATATATATTCATCAGATTTATCTCTAAGCTATATTGATAATGTTAAACATAATATAAAAATAAAATCATAAAGAATAAAAATGTGACGTGTGATATTTAAAGTTTCTTGAGAAAATAAATAATAAAAATAAAATCTTGATCTTTTATTTTTATTGACAAATTTGCTATGTTATGATAAATAAAATTTCGAAAAATATCGTTGAATGTTATTATATACCGAAATATTTATATTAAATGTATATTACGTAATTTGTGTCATTAATATAAATATATTTGCAGTATTTAAAGAATATGATTACATTAAATGCTAAATTAGGTAATCTAAATTTTAAATAGTGTTAAATTAATAGAATGTAGCATTTTAAGAATTTGCGATTTATAACACTTAAAATATATTAACCATACTTAAATATCATATTTAACTTTAATTAAAATATAACAAATGAAAAAAATCAAATGGTAAAGTAATCCGTGAATGTAATCTGTTGCATTGTATAGTGAACATACAGAAAATTTGTGAATGTATTAAATATTTATTATTAATATAGTATATTAAATGTAGCAATCAAATATAAGGTAATGAATAAATGTAATCTATTGCATCGTTTATTTAATATACAAAAAACTGCGAATATATTAAATATTTATTATTAATATATGCTAAATGTAACAATCAAATGTAAGGTATTGAAAGAATATAATTTATTGAATATTTAATATACAGAAAATTTGTGAATTAGTTGATTTCATTAATTAAAAAGGCTTCAATTTTTAGATTTGTAATTTTAACTGAGTATATTTTTTTCTTTTAATTTATTGAGTTTTCAAATGAGTTATAAAAGTCTAAGTTATAATTGAAAGACATAGGTTTTTTTCCAAGATTTTATCCCTCTTTAATAAAATTTTTACTATAAGAATAAAGCATTTTTAGTTCCTTTTTTATTGATTTATTAAATAAAATACAATAGTGTATGAAAAAAATAGTAATTATATAAAACAATCATAAAAGGTGCAAAATTTTAAGTAAAATATTACTCATATTCAAATGCGCATTAAATAAAAGTAATGCAACATTAAAGTCATCTTTTTTATATGCTTTAGAAATTTCCTATAAGCTGTCAAAGTTATGAAAGAACCAAAAAATGGAACTCCGTTTTTTTATTTATATATATTTTTCAGTTTTTGGTAAGCTTCAGCGCTAAGAAGCTAAACAAAGTAAACTTTGCACCTCACACCTCTCCTCTCTTCAAATCTGAAAAACTGCCGTCATGCCTAATAAGATAAAATGTTCCGTGATTAGGATGTATGAAGTATAAAGCCGAAGAAGGCTATTAAATTTTGTTCTCTGCATGCCCAACACATGTAGGATTCAACCCCCCTCCCCTTTTATTTTTTCATTCTGAGCAGACAAAATCTTGATTTATTTTCTTTTCTCTTTTGCCTTATTGCTTCTTTTTTTTTTATACCTTCTTGGTAAGAATTCGAATTTTTTTTTATGAGAAAAGCAAAGATAAAGTACGCATAACCGTACGTTTCCGTTTACATTGATTTAAAACTCAAACGACGGCTTCTGATATTTACTTTGTAAAGAGTATATACAAAATGAATATGTTTTCTTTCCGCGAACCTCCACTCCATTTATTCAACTGTTAAAAAATCTTTTTATTTATTTTTATTTTTTTATTTGTGTTGTGTGTTCGGCAACACTTCATAATTCACGTTATATTTTATTTTAATGCCCTGTCTTTCTTTTCTGTTACGTATTATTTATTTTCAAGTTACCCATCCTAATGCTTACCTCGCTGTATTATCAGAATATTCGTATTATATTACTAAAAAGGTAATATATCACTGCATTTATATTATCAGGTTAATGTAGAGAAGAAAAATACATCGATTTATCAATATTTTACCTCGAAAATACCATTTGAGAGAAGAAAATAAAATTTACAATAAAAAAGAATTTATAATTTATTTGTAGGCAGACAAAATACCATTTGAAGATAAAAAAAATAAGTTTTATAATAATTTACAATAATTACATTATATAATATTATATATAATATTGTTATATTATATATAATATTATTATAATTTAATAAAATATAATTAAATTAAATACAATAAAAATTTTAATTGCGAAAAAGTCATAATGCTCTGCGATAAATTTTAAATGGGTTTGGTCATTTTTAAATTGTTCGTTTGGCAACATTTTTAATTGTTAAGCATTTTTTAATTGACGTATCAATATTTTATCATGGAATAGACAAAATGCAGTTGCAGAAACATTTAAATTTATTAGAAGAGAGACAAAATATCGTTTTCAAAAAAACAATGATAAAAACAATAAAATAATAATAAAAACATAATAAAAACAATAAAAAAAATTATAATGTTCTGCGATAAATTTTAAATTGGTTTGTTCCTTGGTCGTTTGGTTAAATTTATTTGAAGCGAGACAAAATATCGTTTACAAAAATAATAAAACATTTTAATTGTGAAAAAAAGTCATCATGTTCTGCATAAATTTTAAATAACAACATTTAGCTGTATTTTTAATTGATTTATCAATATTTTATAACGAAATAGAGAAAATACATTGGAAAATTTTTTAAATTTCTTTGCAGGGAGGCGAAATATCGTGTGCAGAAATAATAAAAATTTAGAAATCGTAATTACATAAAAACAAAAATGCAAGGAAAATAATTTTTAATAAATTTTAGTCATACTCAAATGTGAATTAAATAAAAGTAATGCAACATTAAAATCATCTTTTTTTCTTTATGCTTGAGAAATTCCCTATAAGCTGTCAAAGTTATGTAAGAACCAAAAAATGGAACTCCCTTTTTTATTTATCTACATTTTTTCCAGTTTTTGCGAGGCTTCAGCGCTAAGAAGCTAAACAAAGTAAACTTTGCACCTCTCTCCTTTTTCTCCTCTCCTCTCCTCAAATCTGAAAAACTGCCGTCATGCCTAATAAGATAAAATGTTCCTAGATTAGGATGTATGAAGTGTAAAGCTGAGGAAGGCTATTAAATTTTGTTCTCCTGCCTGCCCAACACATGTAGGATTCAACCCCCTCTCCCCTACATTTTTTTTATTCTGAGCAGACAAAATCTTGATTTATTTTCTTTTCTCTTTTGCCTTCTTGCTTCTTTTTTTTTGTACCTTCTTGGTAAGAATTCGAATTTTTTATGAGGAAAGCAAAGATAAAGTAGACATAACCGTACGTTTTCGTTTACATTGATTTAAAACTCAAACGTCGGCTTCTGACATTACTTTGTGAAGAATATATACAAAATGAATATGTTTTCTTTCCAAGAACCTCCACTCCATTTATTCAACTGTTAAAAAATCTTTTTATTTATTTTTTATTTTTTTATTTGTGTTGTGTGTTCGGCAACACTTCATAATTCACGTTATATTTTATTTTACGGCCCTGTCTTTCTTTTCTTTTACGTATTATTTATTTTTAAGTTACCCATCCTATTGCTTCCGCGAATATGCTATCAGAAGATTCGTATTATATTACTAAAAAGGTAATATGCTGTTGTTATATTATTGATTAGTTTATGCATTGAATTATCAATATTATATCACGAAATAGAGAAAATACAGTTGCCAAAAAAATGTACATTTATTTAAAAGAGACAAAATATCGTTCGCAGTAGCAATAAAAATTTTAATTGCTCTGCCATAAATAATATCGCTTGGCAACATTTTTAATTGTTAAATTGTTAAGCCCTTTTTAATTGACTTATCAATATTTTGGCACAAAATAGAGAGAATACAGTTGCAAAAGAATTTAAATTTATTTGAGGGAGACAAAATATCATTAGCAGAAACAATAAAAATTTTAATTGCCCTGCGAAAATAACATCGTTTGGCAACATTTTTAATTGTTAACTGTTAAGCATTTGTAATTGACTTATCAATATTGATCACGAAATAGATAAAATAATGAAAGAATGTGAATTCATTTATTTCATTAGTTTGTAAGGCTACAGATTTAGATTTGTAATTTTAGTAGAATATAAATTTTTCTTTAAATAATTCATTGAGTTTTCAAATGGTTTATAAATTTAAATTGTTATTGACAGTCATCGGTTTTTATCAATATTGTATCTAGTAAAATTTTTCTATAAGAATAAAGCATCTTTAATTCCTTTTTATTGATTTATTAAAATAAAAATACAATAGCGTATGAAAAAATAGTAATTATATAAAACAATAATGACAAAGAGAAAAATTTTAAATAAAATATTACTCATATTCAAATGTGAATTAAATAAAAGTAATGTAATATTGAAGTCATCTGTTTTTTATGCTTGAAATATTTCCTATAAGCTGTCAAAGTTATGAAAGTACCAAAAAAATGGAACTCCTTTTTTTTTTTTTTTTTTTTTATATGTATATTTTTTCAGTTTTAGGAGGCTTCAGCTCTAAGAAGCTAAACAAAGTAAATTTTGCACCTCTCTCCTCTCCTCTCTTCTCCTCTCCTCAAATCTGAAAAACTGCCGTCATACCTAATAAGATAAAATGTTCCGAGATTAGGATGTATGAAGTGTAAAGCCGAAGAAGGCTATTAAATTTTGTTCTCCTGCCTGCCCAACACATGTAGGATTCAACCCCCCTCCCCTACATTTTTTTCATTCTGAGCAGACAAAATCTTGATTTATTTTCTTTTCTCTTTTGCCTTCTTGCTTTCTTTTTTATACCTTCTTGGTAAGAATTCGATTTTTTATGAAAAGCAAAGATAAAGTAGACATAACCGTACGTTTTCGTTTACATTGATTTAAAACTCAAACGACGGCTTCTGACATTCACTTTGTAAAGAATATATACAAAATGAATATGTTTTCTTTCCGCGAACCTCCGTTCCATTTATTCAACTGTTAAAAAATCTTTTTTTTTTTTTTTATTTGTGTTGTGTGTTCGGCAGCACTTCATAATTCACGTTATATTTTATTTTACTGCCCTGTCTTCCTTTTCTGTTATGTATTGTTTATTTTCATGTTACCCATCCTAATTCTTCAGTGGCCGTGTTATCAGAGCATTGGTATTATATTACCAAAAAGGTAATATGTCATTGTTATATTATTGGTTAGTATATGCATTGACTTATCAATATTTTATCACGAAATAGATAAAATACAGTTGCCAAAAAAAAAATGTAGATTTATTTAAAGAGAGACAAAACAACATTCGCAGAAGCAATAAATATTTCAATTGCTCTGCGATAAATAACATCGCTTGGCAACATTTTTAATTGTTAATTGTTAAGCATTTTTTTAATTGACTTATCAATATTTTACCACAAAATAGAGAGAATACAGTTGCAAAAGAATTTAAATTTGTTTGAGGTAGACAAAATATTGTTTGTAAAATTAATAAAAATTTTAATTGCTCTGCGATAATAACATCGTTTCCCAACATTTTTAATTGTTAAGCATTTTTAAATTAACTTATATTTATCACGAAATCGAGAAAATAATGAAAGAATGTGAATTCATTTATTTCATTAGTTATAAAGGTTACAGATTTAGATTTGTAATTTTAATAGAATAAACATTTTTCTTTAAATAATTTATTGAGTTTTCAAATGATTTATAAGTTTAAATTGTTATTGACACTCATCGGTATTTATCAATATTTTTATCTAATAAAATTTTTGCTATAAAATTAAGCATCTTTAGTTCCTTTTTATTGTTTTATTAAATAAAATAGTATATGAAATCATCATAATATTTTTATTTAAATTTTAATCGTATTCAAATGTGAATTAAATAAAAGTAATGTACCATTAAAGTCATCTTTTTTTTTTTTTAAGCTTGAGAAATTTCCTATAAGCTGTCAAAGTTATGAAAGAACCCAAAAAATGGAACTCCATTTTTTATTTATATATATACATTTTCAGTTTTTGCAAGGCTTCAGCGCTAAGAAGCTAAACAAAGTAAACTTTTGCACCTCACTCCTCTCCTCTCCTCAAATCTGAAAAACTGCCGTCATACCTAATAAGATAAAATGTTCCGAGATTGGGATGTATGAAGTGTAAAGCCGAAGAAGGCTATTAAATTTTGTTCTCTGCCTGCCCAACACATGTAGGATTCAACCCCCTCCCCTCACCTTTTTTTTTTTTATTCTGAGCAGACAAAATCATGATTTATTTTCTTTTCTCTTTTGCCTTCTTGCTTCTTTTTTTTTTTATAACTTCTTGGTGAGAATTCGATTTTTTTATGATAAAACCAAAGATGAAGTAGACATAACCGTACGTTTTCGTTTACATTGATTTAAAACTCAAACGACGGCTTCTGACATTTACTTTGTAAAAAGAATATATGGAAAATGAATGTATTTTCCTTCCTCGAACCTCCACTCCATTTATTCAACTGTTAAAAAATCTTTTCCTTTTTTTTATTTGTGTTGTCTGTTCGGCAACACTTCATAATTCACGTTATATTTTATTTTAGTGCCCTGTCTTCCTTTTCTGTTACGTATTATTTATTTTCAAGTTACCCATCCTAGTACCTCACTGCATTATCAGAATATTCGTATTATATTACTAAAAAGGTAATATATCACTGTTATATTATAGGTTAATGTATGCATCGATTTATCAATATTTTATCACGAAATACAGAAAATACAATTGCAAAAGAATTTAAATTTATTTGTAGGCGGACAAAATACCATTTGCAGAAAAAAAAAATAAGTATTATAATAATTTGCAATAATCACATTATATAATATTATGTATAATATTATTATAATTTAATAAAATATAATTAAATTAATTGCAATAAAAATTTTAATTGTGAAAAAATCATAATGCTCTGCAATAAATTTTAAATGGGTAGATCTTTTAAATTGTTCGTTTGGCAACATTTTTAATTGTTATTTGTTAAGCATTTTTTAATTGACGTTATCAATATTTTATCACGAAATAGATAAATTTAAATGTTTTTGCAACTGTATTTTATCTGAAGAGAGACAAAATATTGTTTTTAAAAGAATGATAAAAACAATAAAAAAAAACAACATAACAATAAAATAATAATAAAGTCATTATGCTCTGCGATAAATTTTAAATTGGTTTGGTCGTTGGTCGCTTGGTTAAATTTATTTGAAGATTGATGAAATATCGTTTGTAAAAACAATAAAAATTTTAATTGTGAAGAAGTCATAATTCTCTGCCATAAATTTTAAATATCATTTGGTAGAATTTTTACTTGTCAATTATTAAGCATTTTTAATTGACTTATTAATATTTATCACGAAATAGAGAAAATGCAGTTAAAAAATTTAAAATTTATTTGAAAAGTGATAAAATATCGTCTGCAAAAACAATAAAATTTTAATTGTGAAGAAGTCTGCGATAAATTTTAAAGGTCGTTTGGCAACATGTTACGAACTTTTTAAATTTATATTCATTAATCAAATTATATCTAAGAAATTGAAAAAATGTATTTTATAATTTTTTAAATATGTTTGATATTAAATTTTTAAAGCTAGTTTCGAAATACTATTTTATATTTAATTTTTTAAATTATATCAGTATTGTATTAAAAATATTTTTATATCCATAAAGAATGTCTCATAGCAATGTGAAAGAAACATAGTTTATATTATTATTTACATTTTAAAATGCTTTCATGACTAAATAGTTTACATAAACCATAAAGTTTCAATTATATTTTGAATTTAAAGAATAACTTTTTAAAGATAATTTATTTGATCATTTACACATCAACTTTGATATACCAGTCAAAAAATATAGAAATATAAATTTATGTGTAATATTATTAAATAATCTTGCATACACAATGATTTTATTGAAAATAACTTTTTAAAAAATTTTATTTATAAAATGGGATCCTAATATCTAATATTTATTTACTTTAAAAGTAGAAATAATTCAGAAAAAACAGCTTTTGCAAATAAATAAAATTTCTTTTATATTCATATTATTTTTTATTGATCGGACTCAATTATTATGCTTTTATAAAACTTTAATAAATATTTAAGTAACAATAGTTGGCAGCAATCATGAGATGCATCTTAGAAATGGTCGAATATAAAAAATTAAATGTATTGTGAATTCGATTATAATTTAAGGAAATAAATATTCCAAAAACAGTAATATGATTGAAGATTTCTATATATTTTCATACGCATTGAAGATATTTTAAAATTAATAAGAATATGAAGATAGGGGAGATATTAACGCTGCTGTCATGTAAGAACTTTGCGGAATCTAGGAAGAGTTTTCAAATTTCTTAATTCTTGTGTGAGAGCAAGTCCTATTACCTGCATCATTGTTGGTGAAAAATATCGGCAAATTCTAGAAACATTTGTCGTTCTGAATAGGAACAAAGATAGTAGTGAGTTTTTGTATACCGTATTTTGGACGTCCGGTATTTTTTTCTCCCTAGCGCGCATGCTCATAGGAAATTGCGCATGCGTATCTGTAGTAATGTTTCCTATGAGCATGCGCGCTAGGAGAAAAAAAATACAGACGGACAAAAATACGGTATGCAAAAACTCTCTATTATTTGGACACGGTAACTTTATTGCAAGATGGAGCATGATTACATATTCTTCATTCAGTGCAGAAACTTTTATGGCTGTATTTTGGTAATGAGAAAGTTATCAACCAATGATTTCCGACTGATTGGCCCACCCGACTCTCCATGTGACGTTTGGCCGTGGGGGTACATAAATCTGTCAGCACTTTAAAAATATTGCACGTGGTCCTGGGGACCCTAATGCTGATGAATAACGGATTATTTTCTGTGAGTTTCATGTTCTTATCATTCGTTTCTGCATATAATTTTTTTTAATATTATTCGCACATTCTAATGACATAATTCATTTTCTGTGCATTTATTATAATTATTGACTTTTTTCGTTTCCAACAACTCCAAAATCAAGTATGAACTAGGAAGTCTTAAAAATCTGCCTGAATTGCAGAAATCTCATAGTACATACTAAACAGCACCCAAATCTCACCCTACTTACAACATAGGTACTTTTTTTTTGCAGATGTCATCTCCATATGTCTTCCACAGTGTGTATATAAAATTTGATTTCATTCTGTTCATTAGTTTTAGCTGGAGATGCCTCCAAAGAATGAAACTTATTTAATGGCCACCTTACTATGCAACAAGCATACATATTATTTTATGGCCTTATTTACTATACAACAAGCATAAATTTGCTGTTGATTGAAAACTAGAAAATTCCAACATTTATTCCACTAATTTAAAATTCATTTCATATTATTTTTAATAAGTATAATCATTTCATTTTTTAAATTTTATATGGGAAACTATTTAATAAATATGAATTTATGGGCCTGAATTTACCTGATTCTTTCTCTTAAATGAGAAATTTGTCCCCACTAATTACAGGTAATAAATATCGCTTATAAAAGTTTGCTTAAACACATTTTCATTATGAGTGTTAGTTGAATAACTAACTAAAATATCGCCATAAATGCAAGAGATAATTGGATGGTTTTGGGACTTAAATATTTAAAACAAAAGAGTGTGTTGAGAATTTATTTAAGTTTCATGTTATCTGCATCAGTTTAACCGACTTAAATATCAAACTAACACAATAAATATTTAAATTTATGGCTAATGTGTTATTTTAAAGCACTGTTTGCAACGCAAGAAACCTTTAAAAGCACAGTGTAATTTTCATTGTAAGGTGCTATATTTAGATAATGCACATTAAATAATAACAGCGGAGGAAATATTTATAATGTCGATTATTTTAAAGGTATATCAACAGTATTAAGAATTTCGTGATTGTAAAATAGCATTCGTGAGTAACATGAAAGGAAAATTAACATTCATATTACAGTCAAGTGAACTATATCGTCTTGCACCATGTGATTAAATTGTTTTGATTTAAATGAATATAGAAGAACTTATTAAAAATCGTTAATACCAAGAAAAACAATGTTATACATGAACCAATTTATTTTAATATTTTTCTTTTGTTAAATAAATAAATGAGCATTTCTGAGGCATTAATTAAAACAGTTATATCTTTTTCAAATTAATATTCAACTGGTTGTTTTTGATGTAGAATATGTGTTTTGATGTAATATGTCATTTTTACAGGCGGTTATAGATAAGCAAAATGTCAGCGCGAGACATAAATTACAAAGTTTTCCTCTCGGTTCATGACAAAATTCCGATACAGGAAAGAACAACTCATCTCAACATTTTGTACGTACATATGCGGATTGTGATTGCATTCAAATGTATTTTAATATTTATTGCACGTGTTTTTTAATCCTAAAGCGCATCAGTTTGAGGAATAGGATTGATTTTGTGGAACTTTCTATTAATAGTACACATAGAAATACACAAGGTTAGCAAATCATCTTGTTTTATTATGGAAAAGCATGATTCTGGTTAAGTGTCAATAACAAGCTTAACCTCGCTAATTTTCCACCACTGTATTATCAGTTAAGTTCCATTTGGCATTACGTATAATGTATAAAAATAATGAAAATGCATTATCGCAAATTGATCAATATTGTACAGAAACTTTCAAGAATACTGATGTTGTTCACAAAAGATTGATCAATATCAATGTGATATTGATCAATATATTATATATTAATGTTGATCAATGTCAATTCCAAAAGATTGATATTATCAATGTGATATTGATACAATATATTATCAGGTATTGATGTTGATCAATGCCAATCACAAAGGAAAAAATAATTGAAAATTGATTTCACATAATGCATAAGAAATTGAAATCATTGATTGAAAATTGATTTCATATAATGCATAAAAATTGAAATCATTGATTGAAAATTGATTTCATATAATGCATAAAAATTGAAATCATTGATTGAAAATTGATTTCATATAATGCATAAGAAATTGAAATCATTGATTGAAAATTGATTTCATATAATGCATAAGAAATTGAAATCATTGATTGAAAATTGATTTCATATAATGCATAAGAAATTGAAATCATTGATTGAAAATTGATTTCATATAATGCATAAGAAATTGAAATCATTGATTGAAAATTGATTTCATATAATGCATAAGAAATTGAAATCATTGATTGAAAATTGATTTCATATAATGCATAAGAAATTGAAATCATTGATTGAAAATTGATTTCATATAATGCATAAGAAATTGAAATCATTGATTGAAAAATTGATTTCATTTAAGTCATATAATGCATACCCTCAAATTTACAATTGCCTTTAAGAATATCAAATACTTATGTTACACAAATATAGTATACGCTTTTACAAATATATAATAATTAATGTCAGTTAAAGTTAAAAATTTTTGATGTGTGAGCCAAACTTTCGATAGCTAAATTTCTATTATATTCAAAATTAGATTTTCAAAATTATTGCATATGAGTTACTTAAAATTGTTAGTGAAATTTCCTATGCAATGAAAATATGCGCAATGAAGTAATCTATATAAATATTATCAAATGTTTTCCTTAAAAGGACTGTTAATTTGTTTTGAGTTTAATTACATTTCTTAAATAGCTGGTATTTTGTTTACAATGTGTCATCTGGAAAACAGCATTGAAAATAATCACCATCCATTAAGATCTAATTTCTGAGGAACTTGAAGATGACATTGATTACTAATTGATTATGAAAGTTAAAAAAATTCCGAGTTGTCATGAAGCTGATGTAAGCATGATTATGATCACATCTGCAGAACAAATAAAAAATGACCAAGGACTAAATAACTCGGTTCAAATGATGACTTCAGTGACAATATCCTAATGAGATCTTCGAGCGCGAAGACCACCCCCTGCTGCAAGATAAATGAAAATGAGATCATTTTCAAAGATTTCCCACTTTGGGCAAGGTGGAATTAGCAAAGCAAACACCAAGTTTGTTCAAGAGTGACAAGTTCCCAGAATTTAGACGGGAAAATAAATCTGTGTCTCGTGGTAACTTGAGATGAGACAGTCTCGTGGGTGGCACGAGGCATTTCGATGACGAAGTTTGTAACAGAAATTAAAACTTCCGCATCATTTCTGCGGTTGGATGATTTCAGATTACAGAAAAAGTGGATTAGTGCCACAGTCCACGTGAGTAAATGTGTCCGGATGCTGACTAATGCTTGTTGTAATTGCTTTGAAATGGTGATATGGAAGCGTATCAGAAGATCTTAATTAGTCTTTAAAAATTTAAATGACGATTATTTAAAAGAAATTTAAGATTGACTGTATCAGAAACCGGAGAAACAGTTATGTTATGATAAAACGGACAGAAAGAAATTTGAAAAAAAAGTAATGTCATTTCATATAATTAATGTAAATACACATTTAAAAAATCAAGTTTGTAAAAATTCTATTAAGGAAGAGAACTTTTTAGAACATAATTTGAAGCTACATTAATGCATTCGCGTAATTAAATATAAATCTGAAATAAGCATATAATAGTAACTGAAGGGATTGTTTCTAAAATTCATATCTATATTCATTCTCACGATAGATACATAATTTAAATATTGACGAAGTTGTAAATATTTAAATTATGTATCTAAAGTGACAGATTGAGTCCAACTGAAAATTTTTTTATTGTTAAATTTTTTAATAAATTATTCGCTGCAATAGAACAGAGAATTGTAGAGAAGTGAAATAATAATATGCATAAAAATCGTAATCGGAATATTAACGAAATAATTTAGCTTTTCTGTATAAAACAACAAAATTGCAGAAGAAAAGAAACATATTCAGCTTTTTCATATTCAACCACATGTTCAATTCAGCTTTTCATATTCAACCATGTTCAATTCAGCTTACATATTCAACATGTTCAATTCGCTTACATATTCAACCACATGTTCAATTCAGCTTACATATTCAACATGTTCAATTCAGCTTACATATTCATTCCAGCTTACATATTCAACCACATGTTCAATTCAGCTTACATATTCAACCACATGTTCAATTCAGCTTACATATTCAACCACATGTTCAATTCAGCTTACATATTACGTTCAATTCAGCTTACATATTCAACCACATGTTCAATTCAGCTTACATATTCAACAATATATTCAATTCAGATTACATATTCAATAATATATTCAATTCAGATTACATATTCAACAATATATTCAATTCAGATTACATATTCAACAATATATTCAATTCAGCTTACATATTCAACCACATGTTCAATTCAGCTTTTCATATTCAACAACATATACAAATTCCAACGATTTAAAAAAATTTTTTTGATTCTACAGCTTATTTATAATTCAAAAATTTTCCTTTTTTTTTTCTTCTGTATTCCTGGTTTATTTTTTAATATAGTCTTGATGATATCGCTGCAAAATTGCTATTCCTAGTTCATTTTCAACAAAACATTCAAAAGATTATTCAAATATACATTTTTAACATTACAAAAAGTTCACCATATATTGTTGTGACCACTAATGTCATCACTGATTGTTGTTTGTCTCACATGTCATCATTGATTGTTATTTGTCATCATTGATATTCGTAGTAGATTGCTGTTTATCTTGAATGATGTTTACCATTTTTTTACTATAGATTTTTAATTGAGTATTTGCAAGCCTAATGTAGTTCTCTATATAAAATGAATACATAGACAAGATAATAAAAATAATGTGTGTAATGATAGTTAATATTCTGTATATATTGCCTAATACATAATTTACTTTCTTGGAACTACTTTTTCATTAGTAAGTGTCCATCTTTCTACTGTTAAAGCATGATACTTAAAAAGATGTATCGTCTTTCTCAAATATGCCATTAAGATTCTTCTCTTAAGAAGTTCAGTGATCTTCTTCGTGGTTCGTCGACAGCTGAATAATTAGCGCGAAGCAGGTTTTTAAAGTGTAACTGGAACCGTGTTGGTTATAAGCCAGGAATTTACTAGTAAGAAATTCGTTGTAGATAGTTATGTGTCATACGAGTTTGTGATAAGAAAATATTTTCTTACGCGGATGTAATACAAAACTCTTTCAATATTACAGCTGCGCATTCAAGGTCAGTTTATAATGGGAAGGGATACCAAGAGATAGTATTGGAGACATTTTTAAGCATGGGAAATGATTATCCCAGAAACACGCCTACTATCATGGTCTTTTTTTTTTTTGTGAAAGAAGAATTTAATGTGATGCAAGACGTAAGTTTTACTTGGAAAGAGATAACATAAAAAATTGCGATTCAATGATTTAGTTTTTTCACTAAATCTTTTCAGGGACGTTGTCACATGAGTATGACTATTTTTTAAAACAGAATTATTTTAACAGAAAAAATATCCTTCGGTAACTACTAAATTAAACTTTATAGGTTTGCACGGATAATACTTTACTGAATAACACTATTTATAATAATATACAATTAGATTATGTATACAGAAGTATCATTAAGATCATTGGATTATTATATATGCAGAAGATTATCATTAAGATCGTTGGATTATATATGCAGAAGTATCAGTATACATAATTATCATTTGATTATGTATACACAATTATCATTGAAATCGTTGGATTATGTATGCATGATTATCATTAAATCGTTGGATTATGTATACATAATTATCATTAAGATCTTTGGATTATGTATGCATAATTATCATTGAAATCGTTAGATTATGTATACATAATTATCATTGAAATCGTTGGATTATGTATACATAACTATCAATAAGATGATTATGTATACATAACTGTGACTAAGACCATTTGATTATGTATGGATAACTATCATTAAGATCATTTGATTATTTATATAGAAGTATCATTAAGATCATTTGATTATTTATATAGAAGTATCATTAAAATCATTGATTATGTATCATAACTATCTTTAAAGATCATTGGATTATGTATCATAACTATCTTTAAGATCATTGGATTATGTATGGATAATTATTTCTTAATATTCACAAACGATGTCTTAACAAAAATTGTATAAGAATACTTTGCTACATTTGAAAAATATATAGAGAATCAGAAAGCTTTTAATGTATAAAATGTTTTGAATAACCTAGGAATCTTTTTATTAACTAACAAAAATAATCCAGCGTTGCTTTACTATAGGAAATAAAACAATCTTTGTTCTTGTAAATTTTTAGAAAAAAAATATCGGTATAGAATTTAAGGTTTGCAGGATTTAAATATCCATTCTTAAAAAAATATAAATTTGTTAAATAAAGTAATATTTTTTTTCTTAAAACTCACAATTTTTTTCTATCTTTTAATATATTAGCATTTTTAAAGGAATATAATAATGTTTCTTCGTAAAGTAAATTGAAAACTAATACAGCAGAAGTTTCTACTTTATTTTTTAATAATAGTTTTAACTAATGATGCCACCAGATGGTTTGTCTCAAAAGAAATGACTAGCACCATCTGGTGACTTAAAAAATTTGGTAATTAGAAAACAAGGTTTTCTTTAATTAAAAATTGAATAATTAGAATTTTTTTCGAAATTTTTGGCTAAGAACCAGATAAAAAAATAAAAATAAATAAATTATGTAAAAACTATGTTTTATCGGTTTTTACGTTTTTAAGAAATACAAAGATATCTCTTGCTTATACATATAAATAATGTATGCGTGTATATTAAGAATTAGATTATTTTTTAAAAAATTCACGCCTATTTCGCTATGTTGCATTTTAATTTTTAACTTCCCTAGTTAAAATCATAATTAAACAGAAAATTAAACCATTTCAATGCACAATAAAAGCAAAAGTATAAATTTGACGTTTCTGTGATTAATTTTATAAATTAAGACCAATATTTCAGCAATATTCAATAAATTTAAATTAGTTTATTTTCATAATATAAAAATTTACTATTCGGATAATAATCTTAATAGTAATCATAATTAATGCAAATTCTTAATAATAATTAATATACAGAAAACTATAAGAATTTAAAAATGGGATGCAATTAGGAACTAGTTTAAGTAAGATATTTATCTAAAAAAAGATGATAGTTACAGATTAAATAATATCTTTATTTGCATAGAGTTAAATTGAATTAAATTGTATTTAAATTAAAAATTAAACTGTATTTAAATTGTGCGTTAAATATATTCGTCAAACGATAATAGATAACAAATGCAGTACAATCCTTTTACGAAATTTTCATTATTTAATCATTGTATACAATGTTTTTTATTTTTTATTTTACGTAATTGTTTGAGTAATTTCATTTAAAAAAGATTAATAAAATGTTATTTTACTGTTAAAGTGATTTTTAAAAAATCGACCACAATTTCCTATATCTATAATAATAAAAATTATTTAAAACAGTTTAGTAGCAACAGAAAAATTTAAATTTGATTTGTTTAGTTATGAGTTAAGGTTGGTGGGTTTTAAACCAGCTGCAATTAAATGCATTGACGTACATCTATTCAGGTCAATTGCATTTGTTTATTTTCTAAGGTCGTTTAGTGACGGAATCACGTTCTAAAATAATGATGTAATTAAATTTATTAAAAACAAATACATATTTAATAAGAAAATATGTACAAAAATATAACAATAAGAAAATATGTTACAAAGACGATAATACATTGCAATTTCTTAGATAAGAATTGTAAATATTGATGCTAGTAAATTAAGAATTCTAAAACTGTCGTACAATTAGGTTTTTATTGGAACAATGATGAATTAAATATAACGAAGTAATTGCTATTTCGTTAATGAGATTTTTTTCATAATTTAAAATGTATTTTCTAAAATAAAAAAATTTTTTTAAAAACCATAATAACTTATTAATAATGATGCTTAACACACAAATGGATTATTTATGGTTGCGATATAAATTTACCTATATGAGTTTTAATACATTTTATAAATATAAGAATTGTCAGGAAAAAAAAAACCGTAATTTAATCCATTAGTTACTTATGGTGAACGCAAATAAATTATTAATATTGCAAGACCGATTCAGCTGTATTCTTCTTCTTCGCAACAGCCCCACAGTGGGCCAAGGCAGTCTGTCTACTGGCAGATTTCGAGCCATAGAGATTTTTTCTTTTTATGTCGTGTAGTGTTCAGCCTTACGCTCAACGCTCTTACAGTCATAGTAGACCGGGAACTACTGTTTAATGTGGATTCGAACCACTACAAACACCATGGCACCGCCGGGACTTGAATCGAAACCTCTGCCCTCGAGAGCCAGTTACTTGATCATCAGACCCCAAATTGATGTCTCTATAGAATAAAATTCATAACCGATGGAAAGAATGTAAATAAGCATTTTTTTTTTTTATTTATAACAATATGTACATTTAAGGTATATTGGAATGCCTACTTATTTAGCATATTTTACATGTATTGTCAAAAAGCCCTTGATAAAATATAGAAAATAAATGTTTGTTACTTGTAAAATTATTTGAAAATTTTAATAATTTACAAGTTACAAACATTTTACTACTTTATTAACTTTTTTTAAAGTCATTTTTTTCCACCATTAACAATAGCACACATTAGCAATATTTCAAAAAGTAAATTAACGGTAAATAAAAGAAAACAGGAATAAAAAATCAAATCTGAGAAACTAAAACACATCCAGCCAAAGAGATGCAGACTTAGAACACGATGATTGATTTTTGTATTCCAACTTTACAAAACGTCACTCCATCCGTCCTTCGCAGTTTTTGTCGCACCAGAACTTGCAATAAAACACTCGACAGAAAAACAAAGCATAATTTCGTTTTGTCGAAAGAAATGCGAGGACCTAGAGCATTATTCATAAAAAAGCAACAGCCCCGAGAGACTTCAATTGTGTAGTACTAAGGTAGGGCAATCTTTTTGTTGCCTGAACTCCAGACGGAAGCTCAGAAGAGCTGTCATTTTTTGCTGCAGACAGTGATGGAGAGCATTCCCTCCCACACCCAATGCGAGGCCCTCGCTGAAATGCAATACATCATATCGGTGGACTTCTCGAGGATCGTAATGTGTTCGCGCAAATGCTCGAGCACTCTCCTCGTTTGTTCCGCGTTCACTGACAAGCCAACAGAATAGGACTTTTGTTGGCTCGTGTGCATGGAAACAATTTGCTTAAAGTGATTCTTTTTTTCTTTAACATATGAACCGATACATCATCTTTGGCCATATGGAAAGAAAATGAAAGTGCGTAATAAAAAAGTGAATCTGTAAATGAATAATTTTTGCACCAATTAATCTTTTTGAATAAAACAAAATATTAAGCATTTTTTTTATTGGAAAAATTATGTATTGAATTTTTGTATCGTGAAAAATTTAGCTGTTTGAGGGAATCTCATAATAAATTAGAATTCTAAATCTATAAAAAGAAAGATTTGTCTCGGAAAGGAGTATTTTTAATTTGGGTAAATTTTAATTAAGGAAAAATATCCGTGCAGAGTTGAAGATGCATCTTAAGCAATTTACCTTAAATAATACAAACTAATGATGTAAAGTAACCATTCTTAATTAAGGTTTTCCAATGTGTTTTTTCACCTTTATTATGTTAACATTTATTTTTCAAAATATAATTTTGTGGATAATTAATAATACACAATAAACCATAGGTTCCATTCTAATATGACTGTAATGAATTGGGCTCAACCCTGACAACCCTACTTGGGATGACAACCCTACCCTGTAAGAAAGGCATCTCTATCAGTAGACAGGCGGCCTTGGCCCACCATGGAGCTGTTGCACCAATGAAGAAAGAGAAAATAATTCAGTAAATTTTGTAAAACGCTTTTTTTTTTAAATAACTAAAATAACAGAATCAGTCAAGTTTTTAAGTCTGGTACGATAGGATGATCCAAAGACGCAATTAAAGATAAGATTTTCTTGAATTAAATTTAATCATCGAAAATTTTTAGAAATTTCTGACTACGGGTTTTTAGGGCGAAATAATAAAATCGGAGGCAAAAAAAAAAAAAAAAAAAAAAAACTAAAAATTGTTGTAATTTTTAAGTTATACTGATACATATACACACCTATGCGTAAGTATGTTTATATACGTATATACATATATGTGACTGTAAATGTTCAAGTAATACGGGATAATTCAATTAAGTTTTACCGACCTGCCCGAAGGCTTACGGAGAACTGCCCATGGCCAGAAGCACGACAGAACCTACTAGTACTAGCTGGATTCCGCCTTATTCGGCCCACGGATAGGGTGATATGTAATAAGTACAACACCCCCACCACCCTTTGCCCTCGACTGGGCTTGTACTCCAGGGCGTCAACGTTTACGCTATAGAACGTGTTCGAGAACACCCGCGGAGATGTATGGATCTCTTAGCCGTCTTAAGTGACGTTTCCAGGGGGCACCACGAGGAGGTGGATCCAAATCGCCCTCCAGTAATACGGGATAAGGAGAATAAATAATAAGAAACTTCTGTATAATATACAACACGAAACTTTCAACACAACAAATGTTTATTAGATAAGCTTATTTACAATGCAAAACTATTCAAAATTCATATACAAAACCTACCATGAACTATTTTCAGATGATTCATATATTGAATATAAAACTGAAGGAGCATCTACAAACATTTTAATTTTCTAATGTGTCCTGGCTTTCTTTTAACTTCTCTGTGGTCTTCCAATCTCCAAAAGATCCTGCTGACGTTCAATCAATGACCCCTCTCCTCTCGAACTCCGGCAACCCATACTGCTGCTCAACACTATTGTTCTGTGTCTGTCCACTGCAACTCCCGGTCCTCGCTTTTATCATTCAACCTTTTCTAGGTTCGTCAGTTTCTTCTTTTCCCATAGGGCACATCAGAGGTAATTCCCCCACCCCCCTCGTGCTGGGAATTCTAGCTGACAGCCACACTGAACCGTACAAACACATATTGCCTTTCATCGATAGCGGTTTATAACGAATGAAAAGATTTCGTTTATTAATCACAAATCTAGCATGTTTCTCGCGTAATTTTGGCCTTGACATCATGAAGAATTTCCTAATATCATTTTTAAAATAACGACATATATATACACAGTCTACAATATTATATACGTTGCAGTATTAGGAAAGCAAAGTTATTAGATAAAATATTGATGCTAACGTACGAGAGAGCTCCTTGTCTTTATTATGGAGGAATTTTGCTGTAAATAGTTCAACGAACGCTGTTTTTTGTATAGTTAGGTGCATTTTATAAGATTATCAGTATTATGTTGAGTGCGTATTTAAGAGATAAAGGTGCATTTTAAATAATTTGCCTTAAATAATACAAATTGGCGAAACAAATCAATTATACTTATTTAAGAATTTCCAAAAATTTTTTTCCATCTTTATTATGTTAACATTTATTTTTCAAAATATAATAGTGTGAAAATCAATATTGTTAATTTTTATAAACTATATATTTCTTTACAAAAACTCAAATAATACAGCCAGTCAGTTTTTTTTTAAGTGCTGGTGCGGTATGATGACCCGAAGACGTAATTAAAGATAAGATATTCATTGAATTAAAATGAATCATTGAATTTTTTTTTTTTTAAATTTTCTGGCTACTGGTTTTTTGGGCGAAATAATAAATTCAGATGGGAGATGATAAAAAATGATGAATTTGCAATAAATTATTAAGTTTGAACATTATTTAAGGCTCATTATAGCGTATGATTTGTCATTCTGTTTAACCCAAATTAGTAATAAAATATTTGAAATGCATGACATACATAGTGTTATTTACTTTTTACAGTAAAAAAAAAAAAAAAATTCTAGTCATGCTATTAGATAGAATGGAATATTGTTGATACTACCATACGAGAGGGGGTTCTTTGCCTTTACTGTTGAGGAATTTTAATGTGAATAGTTCTCCAACAAATTTTTAATTTTTTTACAGTCGCTTTAATAAAATAATTTCAAAAGGACACTTATAAATTAGTTACACTGAACAGATTTAGTTTAAAAGTTAAAATAACTTATTTTTATTTAAAAATTTTTTTTTTTTTTTACAAATGTTTTTTTTTTAATTAATATGTAATTCGATCAATGAATCAATCAAATGATTGAAATATTAATTATTAATGAATCAATCAAATGATTGAAATATTAATTATTAATGAATCAATTAAATGATTCAAATATTAATTATTAATGAATCAATTAAATGATTCAAATATTAATTATTAATGAATCAAAATTCAAATATAATTATTAATGAATCAATTAAATGATTCAAATATTAATTATTAATGAATCAATTAAATGATTGATTCATTACTTATTAAGGAATCAATCAAATGACTGATTCATTACAGGGATCAAATGACTGATTCATTACGAATATTTGCAAAAATAACCCATGGTGTTATTTACTTTTTACCATTAATATTAAAAAAAAAAGCAAAATTATATGGCAAGAACTACCAAATTATGAAACTTGGAAAAACCCCTTTGTTTCAGATTACTAATTCTCATTATCGATATTAGATAATTAATGGTCTTTGAATGCCAAAATTTCCCCATTCAGGTTCGAAACAGACACATCTCAGTAAGTTCAACTCTTCTTGGCCATCATTTCTTAAAATAAAACAGCTCTAAAACAAATAGACCGGCAAAAAGAAACAACAAAATGTAACAGAAGACGAATCCATGCACGTCCCATTATACCAACTTAAGACCTTCAGCAAACTGATAGGTAATTCGAAGAAAATGAAAGACTTTTTTCCCTTTGGTTTCTTCCCCATACTCACCTACTGATTTCACAAGTGGCGGCAAATAGGGTGAAAAACGAAATGCAAAAGGTCCTCCCGGGTCAACCACTTTTTGCCTGCTAAGGGTGTGTGATGGGTTTGAAGGGTGGGCCGTCGGGCAAGAAGATTATTTTTCTCTAATCTCTGTGGGCGGGTTCGAGAACTTGTTAAGTATACGAACGGTGTGGCGTTTCCTCCGCGCGATAAAAATAAATGGCACAGTCCCATTATTTATTGTTGGTTTTTGAACACACTTTAGGTTGGTACTTTTGAAATGTTATAAATGAGGGATTTGCTCAGAAATAAGTGGTAATACATGTGACATATGTAATTAATGATTTATTTCGTGGAAAAAGGCAATTTTTAATGGAAAACAGTTTATATATTTGTTCAGGCTTTTTTGCAAGACAATGGAAATTTACATACGTTGGGCGTTTATTAAGATATTAAAAACTCGATAAAGGGCATTTGATCAATAAGTTATTTATGGCTGACCTTGTAAATTGTAATTACTTTTCTCCCATCGCAGTAAGATTATAAAATGTTGACTTTTCTACTGGTTTGGTCTCCAAATCCGGCATTGATCTGTTTAAAAGGGGAATACCACTTTTGTTGGTCATTTATTTTTCCTCCATGAGCTTTCTTAGTATGGAACGCACTCTCTAGAAGTTCTATATATGTTATACTACTCCTATTAGGGCCTGTGGTACCCACAGGCTTCACGTTCTAATTCGGGTTGTGGCATGGATGTTTGTAAGTGTTGCGGAATCCCACTTTAAACGGTAGGTCCCTGTCTAATTAGCCTAAAGTGTGCAAAAAAAAAAATGACCGTAGGGCGACAAATCAAACTTATAAGGCCTTGATGGCCAATTGGCTAACGTTCTGGCATTTGAATTTGCTACCGGCTTCAGGTTCGAATTCTGGCGGTGGCATGGATGTTTGTTAGTAGTTCAGAATCCACGTTAAATTAGCTTAAAGTGGGCAGTGAAATTCTAAGTAGCCTAAAGTGTGCACAAAATGACGGTCGAGAGACGAACCAAACAAAACCCCGATGCCCGCAGGTTTTGGGTTCGAGTCCCGGCGGTGTAATGGATGTTTGTAGTGGTTCGGAATCCACTTTAAGTTGTGGGTCCAGGTCTAATATGACTGTCGAGCTTTGAGCGTAGGGCTCATAACCCTATCTCGTAAAATGTCACAGTCACGGGAGCCAAGTCAGACTTCTACCTAAAATGTAAATTATATTAACACGGATGCTCTATAGCAAGAGAAGCTGCCCCCCCTTTCCCTCCTTCCATGATACCCAATCTGTTGTTGGATTTTGTTTAGATGTTATTGTCTACCAAGTGAGATATAAAACATTTCTATCTCTTTGAGATAAATGAAAAGATTTTGTAGTGGGCAGCTTTATCGTGCTCTTGGTAGACATGGGACTTTAATTTTAGGTTACCTGTGAATTTCTAGACTTAACACTTCAATTCAGAATTTCTCATTAGTATAGATTTTTATGTTTGCTTTTGAAATTTTTCTAATTAATATGCGTTTCTAATTACACAATTTTTTTTTGGAAATTTATTAAAATAGGAATGTTAATTTATTTTTCTCTTCCAGTCCTAAAGTATACAACAGAATTGAACGTAAATTCTAAAGTGAGATTTTACACATAAAAATTCTCTCGCATTTTACATGTTAAAACGACGTTATTGTCGTTTTTAAATATATCTTAAATTATTTTTACAATATTACTTATTTTTGACATGCACATTAAAGCAATATACGTTTTATTCTTACTTTTCAATACCACTAATAAATAAGCTTTTTATTATTAATGACAATGTGTGTTACTGAATGCAATGAACATATATAATCTAAATATATTGTACATTTATTAACATTGGAATCAACGAATTATTTAGAACTCAAAAGTGTAACTCAAAGAATAAATTTAAATAATCATCATACATCTAGATAATAAAAATTTCATCACACTACATTAAAATACATTTTCATAACTCTTAATCATTATAACTATGAATATATATCAGCGTTAAAGCTTGCAAATAAATTATGCAGCCATCGAAATAAATCAAAAAAAGAAAAACAGCCAATCCCAAATCTGACCATAAAAAAAAAAAAAAAAAAAAAAAAACTGAATCAGTGTTTCTCATGCAACTTCTTTCACCATAAACAGCCTCCTCGTCACAGCATTCAGAAGACGTCACAGTATGAAAGACAATCCTTCTCTTCCGTTATTAATTTAATAATGAAGACAAGATATGTAAAGTGACTCTCGTGTTTTCTTTACTTCACTTCTTTTCTTTTGTTCCGATTGTCGTTTGAAGGGTGTGTAAATATTTGATCTGTGTATTTACTCAGATTCCGCACATTCTCGAACCATTCCAAAAGATTCGTGCTTCGTGAAGGATTTGAAGTTTGGAAAAGGGGTGTTGAAAAGGGTGAATGGAATTCTGGAGAGAATTGTGATTTATGATATTGGTTTTCTGATCAAGGAATTTGCATAATGCCCTAAGAAAGGCGGGATGGAGGAAGTAGGAGAGGAAATAGTTTTCGAGTAGGAGGGAGTCATATAAATTAGTTTAATAATTTGATTTATCGTTATTGATAGATATGTATATTTATTTTTCTTAGTTTAAAAAGCAAGTTTTACATCAGTTAGTTGCAATTTAATCATGAAATCATTTGTTTAGGTATAAATAAATAAGTATAAATAAACACCTTGATATTTTGGTGTAAGTCCAAGGTTTAAGATTTTGCATGTTTTTAATAATGGTTTTGAATTGTTTTTTTTTAATAATGGTTTTGAATTGATTTTTAAAATAATGGTTTTTGAATTGAGTTTTTTTTTAATAATGGTTTTGAATTGTTTTTTAATAATGGTTTTGAGTTTTTTTAATAATGGTTTTTTTTTTTTTAATAATGGTTTTGAGTAGTTTTTTTTAATAATGGTTTTGGTAGTTTTTTGTAATTGGTTTTTTTTTTTAATAATGGTTTTGAGTAGTTTTTAATAATGGTTTTTAGTTTTTTTAATAATGGTTTTGAGTAGTTTTTTTTAATAATGGTTTTGAGTAGTTTTGAGTAAGTTTTTTTAATAATGATTTTGATTTGTCGTTTTTTGAAAATGATTTTTAAGAATAATTTTTGAGTTATTTATACAAAAATCATTATTTACAAAAAAAAAAGTTTTCGAGATAATGATTTGTGTTGAAATGAAAATAACAGGTACCAAACTATACCATCAACCAATTTATCACTATTTATTGCCAACTCGGTAAATATTTAGTCTTTCATTTTAAGTGTATTTTAGTTATGCAGTGTAAATATCATGTGTTTTCATACAGCAAAAAAAAAAAGCTTCTTCACAATAAAAAACAATTTAAACAATATAAGCAGTAATTAATTGGGATAAACCATCAGTTAACTAAAAATAAGCAATTATTTAAATAACATGAATGATTAATTACAAGAAATTGTACTTAACAGTAGATTATATAAAAAAATTTACAATTTAAGTATCTACTATGAATATAGAAATAAAAGGGAAGTTGTAACCTTTTTATACAAGGAAATAAGTAAAATAAGTTTCTGTAGATTAAGATAATAATATTAATGTTTTAATGTGACTTTTTCTAATGCATCATAAAAATGGGCTTTATTTATAAGGGAACATGTGATGATTCACTTTTTTTCCGTCTGATATATCAATTTGTGACTAATTTTGTAATCCAATAGAAGAGAAGAGAAATATCTAATATACAGCAAAAATGAAAACAGTTATTTTTACCATACATTCGAAGAAAAGTGCTTTTACTTGTACTTTTAATGGATGTGTGACTTTTTTTTTTTTATACCGAATACTTTCCTAATAAAAGCATAAGCTACATTTAAGCGTGGTGAGAAAAGATATCTATTGATGCTGAATTACTTTGTAAAGAAGGTCACTGTCATAAAAGCACGAAATTGACTTATGAGGTGGATATTTGGTTTTTAGGTTGAATATAAATGTTGCATCTCTAGAAAAGGAAAATAAAAAAGCTAAATGATTTATATGCGTTATGAAAATATAAATAAAATTAAAAGTGCCTTAAATAAAAATGAAAGCATTAGAATAGTTGGTTTTTTATTAAAAAGTTGTTTAACCATTGAATGTTATTTAAGACTTTTTAATGTTAAATTTAGCACTTTATGTATTCTTAACACAAAGTGGTGAGTATTAATTTAGATACTGTAGACGTACAATTGATTTTTAATGGTGACATGGGTTACAGCCACTGCTTAGAAAAAAAAGATTCAGATGAGATTGTGGTAGAGGATATTTCATTCTGAGATGTTGTTTAGTTGCAGTTTTCCCCTTCTTTTCTCAATAAACCCTCAAAGAGCATATCTTCTTACGATGTCTGCTGTAACACTACCTTGGGAGACTCAGTGATATTTACCGTTATTCTTTTTATCTTCTTATTTTCCTTTCCATTCTCAAGAACAATAACCTCAATGACAAGGACTCAGACGTAATGGCTTGTTAAGACTCATTATTTTCATGCATTTTACGAATCATTTGTTTGTGAGTTTTTTCCCCTAAAAAATGATGTTCATATTTATTTCTTGTGCTAGTTGTTCTTTCTGGTTCTGTTTTTTTTTTCATGTGTTTTTTTTTTTTTTCATCTAATCAGAAATCATAACTATTATTTGTTCTGTTCTTGATTGAATTAAGTTAATAATGTCATTTTTTGTGCTTAGCTACCTGTGTCCCTGGGGTAGTGGATCTTGGGGATTAAGTTCAGAAGGAGTTGTGGTTCTCGTGTAGGCAACACGTCTCTCTGTCATCTTCTTCAGGGAACTGTGTCTTTTTTTTTTTTTTTTTTTTTTGATTCACTGATTGGCTGGTAGAGGTAGTCCTTTGTGACTGAAACTTCTGGGGATTCGAGCTATTTATCATTTTCTGGCTATCTCGCTATGAGTGGAGGTCATCTATACATTCACGCATGCAAATCGAAACTCCTACAGACATATCAAAACAGAAACTGTAAAAAATTGGTATAAATGACGATAAATGATCAAGTAAAAAGCCAGCTTTAAAAATTTATGCTAGGTTTGATAATTAAGATTAATTTTTTTCTACAATACAGTTGTGATATTACAGACAGACATATTAGTTTCACGCATGATCCAACAGTAGAGTGCATAGGTAACTTGGAGGATAGGTTCGAATTCACTGATGGCTTTCATTATGTAATCAATGCTTTTAGTCTTAGACTTTATGGTGATTCTAACAAGTATTTCTCTTGAAAGAAATTGTACTTTCATCACCAGTCGGTGGTATGTTTGGTTGTTTTACATGACTGTCCGTGGTTTTCCCATGACATCAAACTGCATTGCTTAAATATACTTAAGGGGAATGCGAGGTTCACTGATATACAGCCCTCACGCCCCTAAAAATATTAAATGTGCATCTGTTTATTATTACACAACTTGTATTAGTTAGTGCCAATATCTGGTCAAGCCTGCCACCAAGACCACCAGATTCACTGAATTTTTAGTTTTTGGCCTTGTTTAGTGAACATTTGGCATATTTTTACAGAATAAAATCATTTATTTGATTTGATCAATTAATTTACATATAAATCAAATAATTATGAAACTATTAAAAAATTAAAAATAAATAGTTATTGACATGTTTGCATGAGATATCATAACAATATTAATTAATTTGATTTAAAAATTACGTATAATGATATATTTTATATGAATATAAATAAAAATATGAATGAAAATATATAAGTTGACTACTTATGTTTTACTCGTATTCAATATTAAAAAACAAAAATATTTTATAGTTAGTTTTTTAAAAATAACTTATATTGCATAATGATTTAATTAAAATGACTTTTATCTTGATTCTTAACCTATTTTCTCATAAGACATCTTCATGCTCATTCATATATTTTTATTCAGATAAAATGGAATGGGAATAAATTGGAGCGACTCCGTTTTGAGGCAGACGTTGCTCGTTATTTCAGACATTCATTGACATCAATTCTTTAGATTTTTCTAAACAACTGTATATCCTCGTTTCATCAATTCGTAATTGTGCTGGCGCCGTTTCTGCTTTCGCAAGATGACGGAAATTTATTAAAACTATAATGGAATCATTCGTGTTGTCTTTAAGTTGCGCTTGGATGCAGGTCAGAATAAACATACATTTTTCAAAAAGACTTTATTTACTAAAATACTTTCATATAAATTTACCTTCCACAAACAAGTTAAATGTCATTTCAGCTATAATATAAAATTAATACGGTATATTATTGATAATATAATACGGTATATTATTAATAATAATACGGTATATTATTAATAACGGTATATTATTAATAATTCTATAATTCGGTATATTATTAATAATTCTGTAATTCGGTATATTATTAATAATTCTGTAGTTCGGTATATCTGGTTATATTGTGATCACATTATAATTTTTTTTATAAAAAAATGAGGTTAAAAAATTTTTTATCGGCAATTTTTTTAAATAAGCATAATTTATTCCTATTTTAAAAAAAAAATTAACTTTTTATCATTTTTATATTAAGTATTTTTGTTCATCAGGATTTTTAAAACAAAATTAGTATAATATACCAATTACACATAAACAAATAAATCTATATGATTTTGAATAAATAAATCTCTTCATTTAAACTAATAAGCCGTTTTGATTTGAAACAAAGAAAGATATTTGATATCTAATGGAATATACTTAGTAGAGAGTCTTTTCTCTGTTTTTATTTCATGATTCCCATGAGTTTAGTTGAATAAGTGTGTTTTAATGAGCAATACTTATATTAAATCCTGATTATCAATTGAATAATAAAAATTTCATCAAAAAATTGAAGAATTTTGAATTTATATCTTTTGTAAAAACTCATGACACAAAACTAAAAAAAAAAAAAATTATAAACTCTTTTATAAAAAGACAAAATTATTCATTGTATCAATCACATCCAGACATTCTCAATACAAAAGAAATATTGACTAATGTATACTTATAATAAACGCATAATTATTTTTGGGGTGAGGGAACTATTAAAACTTCATGTAGTTTTCTTTTTCAACAAACATACATAGCAATAAAATATACACATAAAATATACAGGTTGATTATAATTAAAGTCCCATTTTCAAAATGCTGTAAAAAAAGAACCACTCGTCTTAAAGAGTTCAAATTTGAACTGTAGATACTTGAAGAGGGGGAGAAACAGTATGGCAGAAGAATGTTCCTAAAAGGTTACACTGCTTTGTCCCATCCAATTTGGCATGACCTTGCCGTGGTGGATGTGACACTGTTAGTGAAACCCCAACTGTTGAATGACTTGGAAGTCATTTTTTTCCGTCAAAAACCGAAATAATCGAGCACATCGAATACTACAATTGGTTTAATGTGCTATTCATTATTATTGGTGACTTGATGGAGCGCGCAGCGACCACACCTCCACTTGGCGAATGGTGAACAGTGACTTGTGCTATTCATGCCAAATACGTTGCAATTTCAATTCAAAATATCACTGGACAGCCGAATTCACTTTTTTTTATGTCGCTTACAGCGCCATCTATTAAAACACTTTGGAACTCTTTTTGATGCCATAACATTTCCGTTTCATTTCTCTTCTTCAAGTATTTTCAGTTTAAATTTGAACTCATTGTGATAAGTGGTTCTTTTTTTTTTACAGCATTTTGAAAGTGAGACTTTAATTATAATCAACCTGTATATTATAATATTTTTACATCAGTCTATTTCAAATTCTTAAAAACCTGAAGACAAACACAGTCAGTAAACAAAATCTTTTTTCAGGCAAATAAATTAAAAAAGAAGCAAATATCTGGTTCAAATTGATTCTGTGCCAAAGTTTTCCCATTTGTCTTCCACTTTTCAACTCTTTTCTGCAACGACTTTTCGAAGAAGAAGAACAGCAGACACAACAAGGCAGGGTGGGAAGGAAGGAAGAAAGAATAAATAAAGAAGAGGTTGGAATATTGGTATTTCACTGCAAGCGCCCCAGCTGCCTCGCTGTCAGTTAATTTTCCTTGTCAGCAGCGGCCTTAGAGACCGACTCGTCCCGGCGCTCTGATCGATGGCTTCTCTTAATCACCCTGATCGATAACTAACTAACATCGACAGCCACGGTTTGTCTCTTTCCTTCGTTCGACCCCACTCTCAAGAAAAAGGCGCGAAAACGATAGATAAAGAAAGAAAGGCCTGATCGACTCATGGCCCGATGGCTGCTGTAAACCATCTCTCATTTAATCTGCCTGTTTGATGAGAGCAGTCTTCTGAATGTTCAGAGTGGGAGATATTTCAAACAGACTTTTCCATTCGTGGTGAATTTATGGGTTTCTCCAATGCTGGTACAATTGCCTTTGCACTTATTTATCGCGTGTGTTCACGGCCGGTGAAAAGAATCCATTACTGAGTGAATATGGAATGATTTTACTTTTATTGCTCAATAAGTCTTTCTCCCATTGAATTGCAGAGATGGGTTTCGTAGAGATGTACTTGTGCCGCGATTCTGGCTCTGTGCGTGGGGTGTAAATTACGATGTTTAACATGGCGCAAAACCAATTTTGTATTCGTTTTGCTTGATGTGTTTTTCGTTATTTGTTTTTTTTATTTGGTTGTAAACTTAATGAATCGAATTTTTTTGAGAAATCATTTACTGGACAATAAAAATTTTATTTAATAATTTGACATTAAATTTTTTTTTTATTTCTGTAATTTTTATGTAAGTTACGAGTAAACATTTTTTTTTTTTTTTTTTTTTGCTAAATATATTTTTTCTTTTGACACTTAAGTGCTCATTATTTTAATTTGAAGGCAGATTTTGATGCGAAGTTAATAGCGTCGATTATCAATAATACTTACTGAAATCTTTTAGAAATTGGATCTATTTTGTTATTAAATTAAACACATATTTATAATAAATATTAAATATGAGATATAATAAAAAAAAATTATTAGAAAAGATATTAAAATTAATTAATGAAGGTAATAAAAAATAAAAATTTCACTTTCTTGAAAAAAAAAAACCCACCTTCCACGTACGAATCTTGGTGGTGGTATGGATGTTTGTGAGTGGTTCGGAATCCACTTTAAACCGTAGGTTCCAGTCAGTTTAGCTCTCGTGCTCACAACATGACCGTAGAGCGACAAACCAAGCCAAACCAAACCAAACTTGAAAAAAAATTAATTCATGGATAAAGAATCACATTTAAATTCCTTAAAATATAATTAAGATTCAATGAATTATGTGCTTTAGAAGTTATAATAATTAAATTGTCACTTATTTAATAATTTTTATTTTAATATAATTTTTCAGGAAAGTCAAAATGCATATCTGTATATTTTTCTTGTTGAGTACATTATATTGATTGATGTAAAAATATTATAAAGTTCTGAGGACAAACACAGTCAGTAAACAAAATTCTTTTTTCAGGTAAGTAAATGAAAAAAAAAAATAAACAAATATCGGGTTCAAACTGATTCTGTGATATATTCCCATACACCATAGCAAGGTCATACCAAATTGGATGGAAAAATAGGTAGAACCTTTTTTGGAAAATTGTTTTGATGCCGTACCGTTTCTCATTTCTTTTAGTATCTACAGTTGAAATTTGAAATCATTGTGACGATGAGTGTTTTTTTTCAATTCCTTCTATTAGCTCACACTCTCCCTATATATATATCTTGTTCAAATTTTCAATCGTTCATAAAATACTTTTTTATTCATCCACTCAAGTTCAAATACATTTTTTAAACTTGTAGTGAATGGCACTTGATGTTAATACATTTTTTTCAAATATTATTTCAGTAATTAAAATTTAATAATTTAATTTTAGTTTTTTTAGATTTAAGTTGCATATATCTACCAATAGATGGCGCCAGATAAACTTAAAAAAAATGAATGAAAATTATTTATAAATGTCTTTTTACAATATAGTGAAAAAAAGTAGGAATTGACTTGAATTTTTTTTTTTTTATATTGCTTGTTTTTTTGAAAGTGGGACTTTGATTATAATCCCCTTGTATTATAATATTTTCAGATAAAAATGGTTTGTACAACTTTCAAATTTTCTAACTTTTAACGGGATTTTAATTTTTCTATGCTTATTAATCTTTTAAGAACTGTACCTCCCCTCCACCAGAGACAAAAAAATATGTTATTTTAACAATTTATTAAATACTTTAACACAGCACTTCTCAATTCATGTTTGTCCTCTAAACAAAGAATTGATTTGCATGAAGATAAAACATTTATAAATGAAAACATTGAGGCTGTTTTTGCGAAATCCTTATTATTGTCTGAAAGCAAGCTGCAGGCGAATCAGTTGACTCGAGTTCGTTACTTAAGCCGAGTTGAGAAGTTTTGTGAAGAAGTTCTTTTTAGTTTGCCCCAAGATATTTGTTACCATGGCAACACGATTGAAATTTTAAAATGTATAACTTCAATTTGATTTTTTCGGAATAGTTAATCTAAGTTTGGATGTTTATATATTTATTTTTCAAATCTAACTAAAGATTTCAGAGTTTAATAAGCCAACTTATATTCTGAACATATTTTGCTTTGAGGAAAAACTTGATGCGGAAGGACGAAAAAAAAAAAAAAAACTTTTACAAAATAATAATAATCAAATTATGAATGGTTTTTTGATACAAAGTTTAACATTTTAAAGTTACAGATACACTGGTATACTTTTCTTCTTCATTGCCCAACAGCCCCATGTTGGGCCAAGGCCGCCTGCTTACTAGCAGGTTCCGAGGCAAATGTTTTTCTTTTTATGTGGCGGGATTGTCAGCCCTACTCCTAATAGTCATATTAGACCGAGACCTACAGTTTAATGTGGATTCCGAACCACTACAAACATCCATGGCATCGCCGGGACTCAGCGATATGATGGCCAATTGACTAGTTCTGTGGCCTTTGGTTACCATAGGCTTGACCTGTACCACCAGGTACTGTTTGTGTTCGAATCCTGGAAGTGGCAGGGTTGTTTGCTAGTAGTTCGGAATCCACGTCGAACTCTAGATCAAATTGTAGGTCCCGAGTTAGCCTAAAGTGTGCACAAAATGACTGTAGTGTCACAAACCAAACCAAACCGCCGGGACTCAGCGATATGATGGCCAGTTGGCTAGCTCTGTGGCCTTTGGTTACCATAGGCTTGACCGGTACCACCAGGTACTGTTTGTGTTCGAATCCTGGAAGTGGCAGGGTTGTTTGCTAGTAGTTCGGAATCCACGTCGAACTCTAGATCAAATTGTAGGTCCCGAGTTAGCCTAAAGTGTGCACAAAATGACTGTAGTGTCACAAACCAAACCAAACCGCCGGGACTCAGCGATATGATGGCCAGTTGGCTAGCTCTGTGGCCTTTGGTTACCATAGGCTTGACCGGTACCACCAGGTACTGTTTGTGTTCGAATCCTGGAAGTGGCAGGGTTGTTTGCTAGTAGTTCGGAATCCACATCAAACTCTAGATCCCGAAGCGCCAAATTGTAGGTCCCGAGTTAGCCTAAAGTGTGCACAAAATGACCGTAGTGTCACAAACCAAACCAAACCGCCGTGACTCAAGCCCGAAACCTATGGCACCGAGAGCCAGAGCGCCAGTCACTCGGCCATCAGGTCCTTAGAAAACTATTACGCTAACAGTTTCTCTACTTTTTCAATCAGCATCAAATCCATCAGAAAACTATTACGCTAACATTCTCTACTTTTTCAATCAGCATCAAATCCATTGAAAAAGAGATAAAAAAAATATTTAAATATGCCAATGCACTTAATGTATGTCCCTCGCGAATCAGGCCCCTTTATACTTTTAGATTCCTTTTTTTTTTAAATCAGTATAATTATCTTTATAAAATATGAATATAACTCTCTTCTACATATGCAAAAGGCAGTTTCAATAATATTTTTGTATTTTATGTAAAATAATACCGAATAATTTTTAGTATACTATACAAATATTTATATAATGTTAGTTTTGATGAATAATAAAAATAAAATACAATTATTTAAAAAAATATTAACTTTTGTTTGTACACTAATTATTACTCGGAATGCGTAATTTCTTTAAAGGTACTTGTTACTGTAGCAAATTGACAAATGTTCTTTAGATTTAATCTTATCTTTAAATACATTTAGAGATGAGTTAAGTTTGTGTTTAATCTTAAAACAAGGATAAATCTTCATGAATAATTAATGTATTTGCACATATGTTAATGAAGTTTATACTAAGAGTATCTTCTGTAAACTTTCGTGAACATGGACTTTATTTAACAAATGAGTTCTGTTTAATATTTTCATTTACAATATTCAAATTATAAATACACAGATTTTAAAGCTTGAGGAAAATATTGTTTAAATAAAAAGAAAAGTAATAAAAGTAAATAAATAAAAATAAACATTAATATTTAAGATAACCAGAAATGTAGTGGTATATATTTTGGAAGTAAAACTTTTCCTAGTTACAACATGGTCAACTGAATAGCAAATTCGATGACGGTTGCAGTTATTGCTTTAAGAAACGAGCAAATTTAATGGCGATCAAACATCGTGTGTAAATATTCAGTATTAATTATGAAGTTGCTAAATGTGTGCTTAAAATAAATTTATTTTCTTATATCGATATATATATTTCAAATGCTGCCTGGGATGTTTCCTAGTTTACACCGATTTAACACGAAAAAATGACGCCCAGCGCTCCATAGTCATATTAAACCTGTGGCATCAAGCGCCAGGGTGCTAGACACTGGGAATCAGGCTCTTAATATATACAATATCAAAATTATTAAAATTAACTATTATAAAATTAACTATTATTCAGTTATTTAGGCCCGATTCATATCTCAGTGGCAACATGCACTGCTAGTGAGCATTAGGCTGAAGTTTAATCCGCTGGTGGCTTTGTTGTGGACACTATTTCAAAATACGAAGGGACTCAATGGCGTTTGAGATTTTCAGCATCTTGCCTCGTTAGTCGGGGAGTTTTCCACTTTTTCATCCATACGGAGTAATACCCTCTAAAATTTAATCTAATCGGAAGGCGCTGCCCTCTTTCTTCAGTGATACGGAGCCAAGTCGTACCTCTACCTACGGGTGCTCCATCACAATTGAAGCTGCCCCTCCTTCTCACCATCCAAATCGTCCAGGAGTATATTTTCATGGGATGTCTGTTCCACACTGCAGGACACTGAGGATTAGTCACGACAACAACAATATAGTTATTTAGTCAAAAGTTTTTTCATGATTATATTTGTTATTCTTTTATATTGCATTGAATATTTTTTTTTTTCAAATAGGCTTATAATTTTACTACCTAGATAAACTGTTGAGAATTTTATTTTAAAGAAAATTATAATCTATGAAAACCCAATAATTCATTAACAGTGAATTTATTTTTTTATCCTTTATCTTTATCCTTTTATGTTTCAAATTATTTAGTACTTTTTAGAATAAGGTATTAATAATTCAAATAATCTTCAGAGTTATGTAGTACAATAAATCTTGTATTACATTATTCAGAATAGCTTTCGTTCTACAATAGAGGTGAATAATAGAATGCTTAACAAGTTACTCGAAGTCTTTAATTTCCAACAGAGATTAGGAAACTACTACATCAAATTACTTATTTGCAAAACTGTGGTTAAACTAATATATTGGTCTATACTGCGTTATTATCACTAGACACGTTAGCTAAAACTTTGAACGGTTTGGAATTCTTTACAGAGTTTATTAAACTTAATGTTAATACTTAAATTCGTTAGATAATGTTCCATGACAAGAAAGGTGCATTAAATCTAGCTAATAATATATAATTAAGGGCTTGATGGCAAAGTGAATAGCGCTCCGGCGCTCGGTGTCTGAGGTTTTGGGTTCGAATCCTGGTGGTGTTGTTGATGTTTGTAGTGATTCGGAATCCACTTCAAATTGTAGGTCTTGGTCTAATATGACTGTAGAGCTTTAAGAGTAAGGCTGACAATCCTACCACATAAAAAAAAAAAAACATCTTCTGTCTCTAAATCTGCCAGTAGGCAGACGGCCTTGGCTCACCATGGGGCTGTTGCACCAATGAAGAAGAAAAAGAATATATAATTAATTAGTTTCTTTTTTAAATTTACCAATTTTTGTTAGAAAATTATAAGAAAAGAACTTTTATTTTCGTTAGTAATATAAATTAAAAATGTCTTGAATAAAATTCAACAAATAAAGTTTTATGCAAAATTTCCTGCCAATGTACTAACAAAAGAATAATGTATTAATATACATAATTACATAATGTAACTAAGAAATAAATAGCGAAGACATTGGAAAAATTCTATCTGAGTTTTTAATAAATTAAATAAATAGTAAGCACAGAATTTTGGAATTAAATGTGTGAATTTTGGGAATTGAATTTTAACTTACAACAACAGTTAAACATATTCTCGTATTAAAATTTAATTCAGTATCAAAATAAAACTTATTTCTAATATGATTTGACTGAGTACTTATTTGATTGATAAATAATATTTCTAATATGGTTTGACTCAATAATTATTTGATGGATAAATCCTATTTCTAATATGGTTTGACTCATTGCTTATTTCATTGATAAATCCTATTTCAAATGAATTGATTCCGTACTTATGTGATTGCTAAATTTTATTTCTAATATGATTTCAGCACTGATAATCAGCACTTATTTGATTAATGAATTTTATCTCTAATGCGGCTTGACTCGGTACTTATTTGACTGAAAAGAATTTATTATCCAGTAAACAATTTCTCATCCAAAAATGGAAGAGACTCCTGAAGTATACAACCAAATAAAAAATAATGAGAAACACATCAAGCAAAAACAAATACCAAATTGGAATTTTCGCCATGTTAACATCGTAATTTACACCCACGCACAATCCAACTTTCGAAACCCATCTCTGCAATCCAATGGCCAGAAGAGTTATTGAGCAATAAAAGTAAAATCATTCCATATTCACTCGGTAATGGATTCTTTTCACCGGCCCTGAACACATCCGATAAATAAGTGCAATGGCAATTGTGTGCCAGACCCATAAATTCACCCGAATGGGAGAAAGCCTGTGTGAAATATCTCCCACTCTCTGAAAATTCAGAAAAGAGCTCTCATCAAACAGGCAGATTAAATTAGAGATGGTTTACAACGGCCATCAGGCGATGAGTCGATCAGGGCCTTTCTTTCTCTGTCGTTTCCGCGCCCTTTTCTTGAGAGTGGGGTCGACGAAGAATGAGACAGACCGTGGCTGTCGATGTTACTTATCGATCAGGGTGATTAAGAAAAGCCATCGATCAGAGCGCCGGGACGAGTCGGTCTCTAAGTCCGCTGCTGACAAGTAAAATTAACTGGCAGCGAGGCAGCTGGGACGCTTGCAGTGAAATACCAATATTCCGACCTCTTCCTTTTTTTTTTTTTTTTTTTTTCTTCCTTCCTCGCCGCGCTGCCTTGTTGTGTCTGCTGCTGTGTTTCTTCGAAAAGTCGTTGCAGAAAGAGTTGTGAAGTGGAAGACAAATTGGAAAACTTTGACACAGCATCAATTTGAACCAGATATTTTTTTTTTTTGTTACTTATTTACTTGAAAAAGAATTTTGTTTACTGACTGTGTTTGTCCTGATAACTTCATATTGACTGATGTGAAAAATTTATAATATACTAATATACATTTTTGCTTTTCCGGAAAAACTTGCCACTTATTTAATAATTCTTATTTTACTATATTTTATTTATTAGAGCTTCTAAAGCATATAATGCGTTTAATCTTAATTATTATTTTTGTTGTTGTTGGTCTAATGTAGCTGACAATACAGAGACAGTTAATCTTAATGCCATATGCAAGGGCTGCACCGCTGTTACTCATTTAACCCTATCCAGGGGCACGTGTAGCTTGAACATAGGCTACGGAAGCCAGTAACACAACCCTCACAACGCTCTACGATCATATTTGACCGGGATTAGATTCCGGACCACTACAAACTATAACTTCTAAAGCAGTAATGGATTACTCATTGAATCTTAATTATATTTTAAGTATTTGAATGTGATTACTTATCCATGAATTAATTTTTTTCAACAATGTGAAATTTTTATTTTTTATTTTCTTCTCTTATAAATATATCTCATATTTAATTTTATTTATTCTAATTATGAATTGAATTCAATGTCAAATTAAATCCAATTTTTAATAGAATTTCAGTAAGTTTTGTTGATAATAGTTGCCATTAACTTCGCATCAAAATTTGCCCTCAAATTAAAATAATAAACTCGTACGTATCAAAAGAACAATTATATTTAGCAAAAAAAAAAAAAAAAAATGTCGTTTACTCGTAACTTGCATAAATATAATAATTAAAATCATCAAAAATAAACAAAAAATGTTTTACCAAATGATTTAATGAAATTTTTATTGTCCAGTATACTATTTCTCATTGGACAATGAAAAGGAATTCGACTTCTGAAGTTTACAACCAAATAAAAATAATAATGAAAAGCACATCAAGCAAAACAAATACCAAATTGGTTTTTGCGTCATGTTAAACATTGTAATTTAAGACCCACGCACAGTGTCAGAATCGAAGAACAAGTACATCTTTCGAAACCCATCTCTGCAATTCAATGGAGAGAAAGACTTATTGAGCAATAAAAGTAAAATCTTTCCAGCATTCCATATTCACTCAGTAATGGATTCTTTTCAACGGCCGTGAACACACGCGATAAATAAGTGCAATGACAATTGTGCCAGCATTGGAGAAACCCATAAATTCACCCCGAATGGGAAAGTCCGTGTGAAATATCTCCCACTCTCTGAACATTCAGAAAACTGCTTTCATCAAACAGGCAGATTAAATTAGAGATGGTTTACAACGGCCATCGGGCCATGAGTCGATTGGGGCCTTTCTTTCTCTGTCGTTTTCGCGCTCTTTTTCTGGGAGTGGGGTCGACGAAGGAATGAGACAGACCGTGGCTGTCGATGTTATTTATTGATCAGGGTGATTAAGAAAAGCCATCGATCAGAGCGCCGGACGAGTCGGTTTTCCAAGGCCGCTGCTGACAAGGGAAAATTAACTGACAGCGAAGCAGCTGGGACGCTTGAAGTAAAATACCAAGTCTTCTCTTTTTTTTCTTCCTTCCTTCCTTCCTCCCCACCCTACCTTGTTGTGTCTGCTGTGCCATTGGAGAAAAGAGTTGAAAAGTGGAAGAAAAAAAAAACTTTGGCACAGAATCAGTTTGAACCAGTTATTTATTTTATTTATTGACTTACCTGAAAAAGAATTTTGTTTACTGATAGTGTTTGTCCTCAGAACATCATATTGACTGTCCTTATACTTCATTGATATCATACATCATTCACAGATTCATAATATTATAATATACTCAACAAGGAGAATATACGGATATCCTTTGCCGGAAAAATGTATATTAAAATAAACAAAAATTATTAAAAAAATGACATGTTATCTACTACAAATTCTAAATCATAAATTCATTGATTGTGTGTCTTAATTATATTGAAAGGAATTTTAACTGATAAGGTTATTCCTTAACGTCACTCATAATTCACTGATAAGGTTAACTGTTAATTAACTGATAAGATATATAGATACTAAATTGTTGTATATACGTTTAATACAATTTCAAAATAAATCTTATTTGTAATATGATTTGACTAAGTATTCAGATAATTGAGGCTATTAACTTCACATTAAAGTTTGTCCTGAAATTAAAGTAACGAGCATTTACGTATCAAAATGAAAAAAATATATTTAGCAAACATTACACGTAACTTACATAAAAATTATAATATTTATAATTATCGAAAATTGAAAAAAGTATTATCAAATGATTTAATAAAATTTTTTTTTTGTCCAGTAAACAATTTCTCATTGGACAATGAAAAAGAATTCGATTCCTGAAGTTTATAACCGAATAAAAAATAACGAAAAGCACATCAAGCAAAACAAATACCAAATTGGTTTTTGCGCCATGTTAAACATCGTAATTTATACCCACGCACAGAGCCAGAATCGCGGCACAGAGTACATCTTTCGAAACCCATCTCTGCAATTCAATGGGGGAAAGATTTCTTGAGTAATTAAAAGTAAAATCTTTCCATCATTCCATATTCACTGCAGTAATGGAATCTTTTCACCGGCCGTGAGCACACGCGATAAACAACTGCAATGGCAATTGTATGCGAGACCCATAAATTCACCACGAAGGGGAGAAAGTCTGCGTGAAATATCTCCCACTCTCTGAACATTCAGAAAACTGCTCTCATCAAACAGGCAGATTAAATTAGAGATGGTTTACAACGGCCATCGGGCGATCAGTCGATCAGGGTCTTTCCTTTCTCTGTCGTTTTCGCGGCCTTTTCTGGAGAGTGGGGTCGACGGAGGAATGAGACAGACCGTGGCTGTCGATGTTGTTTATCGATCAGGGTGATTAAGAAAAGCCATCGATCAGAGCGCCGTGGACGAGTCGGTTCCTAAGGCCGCTGCTGACAAGGAAAATTTACTGACAGCGAAGAAGCTGGGACGTTTGCAGTGAAATTACCAATATTCCGAACTTTACTTTTTTCTTCCTTTTTCCTTCCTTCCTTCTTCCCCCCTCTGCCTTGTTGTGTCTGTGCTTCTGTGCCGTTGGAGAAAAGAGTTGAAAAGTGGAAGACAAATTGGAAAACTTTGGCACAGAATCACTTTTAAACCAGTCATTTGTTTATTTTTTTATTTATTTAACTGAAAAAGCATTTTGTTTACTGACTGTGTTTGTCCTGAGAACTTTATAATGACTGATGATGTAAATTTATAATATAGGATTCCTATAAATTTATAACACGCGCCCCCTGGGAAAATATAAAGGAATATGCATTTTGCTTTTGCTAAAGCATCTAAAAATTTATATTAAAATAAATATTATTAAATAAGTAACATTTTGATTGAATATCCCTACTAAAGCATATAATTAATTGAACCACAAAAAAAATATATTTAAATGTGATTACTTATCCATGAAATAATTTTTTTCCATCAAATGAAATTTTTTGTTTCTTATTATTTTTCTTATTTATTTTAATATCTTCTATTATAATTTTTAATTATACCTCATATTTAATTTTATTTGTTGTAAATATGTATTTAATTCAATATCAAAATAAAATCTATTTCTAATATGATTTGACTAAGTAATAATTGATAATCGCATTAAAGTTTGTCCTATAAAATAACGAGCATTAACGTATCAAATGAAAAAATATATTTAGCAAACATTACACGTAATACATAAAAATTATAATATTTATAATTATCGAAAATTGAAAAAAAGTATTATCAAAAGAAAAAAATTTTTTTTTTGTCCAGTAAACGAACCATTGGACTAAAAAACAAATGATGAAGTTTATAACCGAATAAAAAATAACGAAAAGCACATCAAGCAAAACAAATACCAAATTGGTTTTTGCGCCATGTTAAACATCGTAATTTATACCCACTCACAGAGCCAGAATCGCAGCACAAGAGTACATCTTTCGAAACATCTCTGCAATTCAATGGGGAAAGATTTATTGAGCAATTAAAAGTAAAATCTTTCCATCATTCCATATTCACTGCAGTAATAGAATCTTTTCACCGGCCGTGAACACACGCGATAAACAACTGCAATGGCAATTGTGTGCGAGCCCATAAATTCACCACGAAGGGGGAAAGTCTGTGTGAAATATCTCCCACTCTCTGAACATTCAGAAAACTGCTCTCATCAAACAGGCAGATTAAATTAGAGATGGTTTACAACGGCCATCGGGCGATGAGTCGATCGGGCCTTTCCTTCTCTGTCGTTTTCGCGGCCTTTTCTGGAGAGTGGGTCGACGGAAGGAATGAGACAGACCGTGGCTGTCGATGTTACTTATCGATCAGGGTGATTAAGAAAAGCCATCGATCAGGGCGCCGTGGACGAGTCGGTTCCTAAGGCCGCTGCTGACAAGGAAAATTTACTGACAGCGAAGAAGCTGGGACGTTTGCAGTGAAATACCAATATTCCGAACTTTACTTCTTTCTTCCATTTTTTCCTTCCTTCCTCCCCCCTCTGCCTTGTTGCGTCTGCTGTGCTTCGTTGGAGTCGTTGCAAAAGAGTTGAAAAGTGGAAGACAAATTGGAAAACTTTGGCACAGAATCACTTTAAACCAATCATTTGTTTATTTTTTATTTATTTTCCTGAAAAAGCATTTTGTTTACTGACTGTGTTTGTCCTGAGAACTTTATAATGACTGCTGATGTAAAAAATTTATAATATAGTCAACAAGGAAAATATATAGGAATATGCATTTTGCTTTTGCGGAAAAAATTTATATTAAATAAATATTATTAAATAAATAACATTTTATTGAATATCCCTTCTAAAGCATATAATTCATTGAACCACAATAATATTTAAATGCGATTACTTATCCATGAAATAATTTTTTTCCATCAAAGTGAAATTTTTTTTTTTTATTATCTTTTCTTATTTATTTTAATATCTTCTATTATAATTTTTAATTATACTCTCATATTTAATTTTATTTATTCTAAAAATGTATTTAATTCAATATCAAAGTAAATCAATTTCTAATACGATTTGACTAAGTAATGTTGATAATCGATGCTATTAACATCACATCAAACTCTGCACTCAAATTAAAATAATAAACTCGTACGTATCAAAGAAAAAAAAAAAACCTTACATCCAAATGATTTAAAAAACAAATAATGGAAGCAAATCAATCAAAACAAATACCAAATTGGTTTTTGCGAAATGTTAACATCGTAACTTACACCCACGCACAGAGCCAGAATCGCAGCACAAGAGAATATCTTTCGAAACACGTCTCTGAAATTCAATGGGGAGAAAGACTTATTGAGCAATAAAGTAAAATCATTCCATATTCACTCGGTAATAGATTCCTTTTCGCCGGTCGTGAACACACGCGATAAATAAGTGCGATGGCAATTGTGTGCGAGTATCATAAATTCAACACGAATGGGAAAGTCTGTGTGAAATATCTCCCACTCTCTTGAACTTTCAAAAATAGTGCCCTCATCAAACAGGCAGATTGAATTAGAGATGGTTGACAACGGCCATCGGGTGATGAGTCGATCGGGCCTTTCTTTCTCTGTCGTTTTTGCGCCCTTTTCTGGAGAGTGGGGTCGACGAAGGAATGAGACAGAGCGTGGCCGTCGATGTTATTCATCGATCAGGGTGATTAAGAGAAGCCATCGATCAGGGCGCCGGGACGAGTCGGTCTCTAAGGCCGCTGCTGACAAGGAAAATTAACTGACAGCGAGGCAGCTGGGACGCTCGCAGTGAAATACCAATATTCCGACCTCTTCTTCTTTTTTCCATTCTTTCTTCCTTCCTCCCCACCCTGCCTTGTTGTGTCTGCTGTGCTTCTTCGAAAAGTCGTTGCAGAAGAGTTGAAAAGTGGAAGACAAATTGGAAAACTTTGGCAGTAAATCAGTTTGAACCTGATACTTCTTTGTTTGTTTATTTATTTATCTGAAAAAGGATTTTGTTTACTGACTGTGTTTGTCCTGTGAACTTCATATTGACTGATGTAAAAATGTTGTAATATACTCAACAAGGAAAATAGATAGGAATATGCATTTTGCTTTTCCGGGAAAAAAATTTCATTTAAATAAAAATTATTAAATAAGTGACATTTTATTGATTATAACTTCTAAAGCATATAAATCATAGAACCTTAATTATATTTTAAAGTATTTAAATGTGATTATTTATTCATGAATAATTTTTTTTTTAAATAAATTTTTTTTTATTTTTTATTATCGTCTCATATTTATTTTAATATCATCTCTTATAAATATTTTTTATTATATCTCATATTTAATTTTATTTGTTTTTACATATGTGTTTAATTCAACGTCAAAATAAATCCAGTTTTCTAATAGAATTTCAAAAGTATTGTTGATGATCGATGCTATTAATTTCTCATCAAAAGCTGCCCTGAAATTAAAATAATAAACTCGTACTTATCAAAAATATATATTTATAAAAAAAAATGTTGTTTACTGGTAACTTACATAAAATTTACAAGAATAAAAATTATCAGAAAAATTTATTGTCAAATGATTTAATAAAATTTTTTATTGTCAAGTAAACGATTTCTCATTGGGAAATGAAAAGGACCCCTAAAATTTACAACCAAATAAAAAATAATGAAAAGCCCACCAAGCAAAACAAATACCAAATTGGTTTTTCCGCCATTTTAAACATCTTAATTCACACCACGCACAGAGCCAGAATCGCGGCACAAGTACATCTTTGGAAACTCATCTCTGCAATTCAATGGGAGGAAAGACTTATTGAGCAATAAAAGTAAAATCTTTCCATCATTCCATATTCACTGCAGTAATGGATTCTTTTCACCGGCCGTGAACACAACCCATAAATAAGTGCAACGGCAATTGAGTGCGAGAGACCCATAAATTCCCCACGAATGGGAAAGTCAGTGTGAAATATCTCCCACTCTCTAAAAAGTCAGAAAACTACTCTCATCAAACAGGCAGATTAAATTAGAGATGGTTTACAACGGCCATCGGGCGATAAGTCGATCAGGGCCTTTCTTTCTCTGTCGTTTTCGCGATCTTTTCCTGAGAGTGAGGTCGACGAAGGAATGAGACAGACCGTGGCTGTCGATGTTACTTATCGATCAGGGTGATTAAGAAAATCCATCGATCAGAGCGCCGGGACCAGTCGGTCTCTAAGGCCGCTGCTGACAAGGAAAATTAACTGACAGCGAAGCAGCTGGGACGCTTGCAGTGAAATACCAATATTCCGACCTCTTCCTTTTTCTTCATTTCTTCCTTTCCACCCTGCCTTGTGGTGTCTGCTGTGTCGTAGGAGAAAAGAGTTGAAAAGTGGAAGACAAATTGGAGAACTTTGCCACAGAATCAGTTTGAAACAGTTATTTGTTTATTTATTTTTATTTATTTAAGTGAAAAAGAATTTTATTTGCTGACAGTATTTGTTGTCAGCTTTTTAAGAACTTCATATTGGGTGATATAAAAATTTTATAATATTCTTAAAAAGGAAAATATACGGATATTCATTTTGATTTTCCGGAAATATTTTAATATTAAAATAAAGAGATTACTCAACAAATGACATTTTATTAACTACAATTTTTAAATCACATAATTCATTGAATCTTAATTATATTGAATTTTAATTGGTAAAGGTGATACCTTTATTCACTGATAAAGGTGATTCACTGATCTTAAGGCGATTCATTTATTTCACTTATAGTGTTCACTGTTAATTTACTGACAAGGTATATAAATACTGTATTATTGTATATGCGTTTAATTCAATATTAAATTAACTCCTTTTTCTAATATGATTTGACTAAGTATTGTTGATAATCAATGCTATTAACTTCACATAAAATTTTGTCTTGAAATTAAAATAATGAGCCCTTACGTATCAAACGAAAAAAATATATTTAGCAAACTTTACTAGTAACTTCATAAAAATTATAAGATTTAAAATGATCGAAAAAAAAAAAAAAAGTATTATGAAATGATTTAATAAAATTTCTATTGTCCAGTAAACGATTTCTCAATGGACCATGAAAAGAATAAGACTCTTGAAGTTTACAACCAACTAAAAACAATAAAGAAAAACACACCAAGCAAAACAAATACCAAATTGGTTTTGTGTCATGTTAAACATCGTAATTTACATCCACGCGCAGAGTCGGAATCTGCACAGTGAATCTTACGAAACTCATCTCAGCAATTCAATGGTGAGGAAGACTTATTGAGCAATAAAAGTAAAATCTTTCCATCATTCCATATTCGCTGTAGTAATGGATTCCTTTCACCGGCCGTGAACACACGCGATAAATAAGTGCAATGGCAATTGTGCGCGAGACCCATAAATTCACCCCGAATGGGAAAGTCCGTGTGAAATATCTCCCACTCTCTGAACATTCAAAAAACTACTCTCATCAAAGCGGCAGATTAAATTAGAGATGGTTTACAACGGCCATCGGGCAACGTGAGTCGATTAGGGCATTTCTTTCTCTGTCGTTTTCGCGCCCTTTTCTGGAGTGGGGTCGGAAGGAATGAGACAGACCGTGGCTGTCGATTTTATTTATAGATCAGGGTGATTAAGAGAAGCCATCGATCAGAGCGCCGGGACGCGTCGGTCTCTAAGGCCGCTGCTGACAAGGAAAATTAACTAACAGCGAGGCAGCTGGGACGCTTGCAGTGAAATACCAATATTCCGACCTCTTCTTTTTTTCCTTCCTTCTTACCTCCCCACCCTGTGTGGTTGTGTCTGCTGCTGTGCCGTTGGAGAAAAGGGTTGAAATGTGGAAGACAAATTGGAAAACTTTGACACTGAATCGGTTTGAACCAGATATTTGTATATTTTTTAAATTATTTACCTTACCCGAAAAAGAATTTTATTTACTGACTGCGTTTGCTCTGAGAACTTCATATTGGCTGATGGAGAAATATTATAATACGCTGAACAAGGAAAATATATGGGTATTCATTTTTTTTTTCCGGAAAAGATAATATTAAAATAAAAAATGTTAAACAAATGGCATTTTATTTAGTACAATATCTAAATCACATAATTCACTGATTCTTAATTATATTGAAAGGAATTTTTAACTGATAAGGTGATTCCTTAAGGTGACTGCTAATTCACTGATAAGGTATATAAATACTATATTGTTGTATATGCGATTAATTCAGCATCAAAATAAATTATATTTCTAATATGAGTTGATCAAAATTGTTGATAATCGATGATATTAACAAATCAAAATCTAACCTCAAATTAAAATAATGAGTACTTACGCATCAAAAGAAAAAATATATTTATCAAAAAAAAAAAATTTCTGCCTTTACTCTTAACTTACATAAAAATTATAATATTTAAAATTATCAAAAAAAAAAAAAAAAAAAAATTCAAATGATTTAATAAAATTTCTATTGTCCAGTAAACGATTTTTCATTGGATTACGAAAAATAATTCTGACTCCTGAAGTTTACTACGAAATAAAAAACAAATAATGAAAGCACATCAATCAAAACAAATATCAAATTGGTTTTTGCGCTATGTTAAACATCGTAATTTACACCCACGCACAGAGCAAGAATCGCGGCGCAGTATATCTTTTCGAAATCCTTTTCTACAATTTAATGACACGGAAGAATTATTGAGCAATAAAAGTAAAATCTTTCCATCATTCCATGTTCACTCAGTAATGGATTCCTTTCACCGGTACTCGAGTAGCCTTACACCTGAAACGCTCTGCTATCATATTAGAGAGGGAGCTATGGTTTAAAGTGGATTCCGAACCACTACAAACATACATGGCCCCGCCAGGACTTGAACATGAAACCTTTGGTATAGTGCGCCAGAGCGCTATCCACTTGGCCATCAGGCCCAAATTGATTAAATATATTATTTGGGAAAAGTGTAGGGAAGTTTTTATTGTTTTGAATTGAATTTGAACTTATAACTACAATTAAGTATTTTATACGAGAAAGTGTTTAATTCAATATCAAAATAAATCCTCTATCTAATATAATTTAATCTAACATAGTTGATAATCGATGCTATTAACTTCACATCAAAATATGTCCTCAAATTAAAGTAATGATTACTTGCGTATTAACACTTAGGAAAAACATTTTTGCCATTACTCGTAAATTACATCAATTTATAATGATTAAAATTATCGAATAAAAAAAAAGAATGTAGAAAATGATTTAATATAAATTTTATTGCCCAGTAAACGATTTCTCATTGGACAATGAAAATGAATTCGACTTCTTAAGTTTACAACCAAATAAAAAATAAGGAAAAGCACATCAAGCAAAACAAATACCAAATTGGTTTTTGCGCCATGTTAAACATCGTAATTTACACCCACGCACAGAGCCAGAATCGCAGCACAAGAGTACATCTTTCGAAACCCATCTCTGCAATTCAATGGGGAAAGACTTATTGAGCAATAAAAGTAAAATCTTTCCATCATTCCATATTCACTGCAGTAATGGATTCTTTTCACCGGCCGTGAACACAACCCATAAATAAGTGCAACGGCAATTGTGTGCGAGACCCATAAATTCCCCACGAATGGGAAAGTAAGTGTGAAATATCTCCCACTCTCTGAAAGTCAGAAAAACTGCTCTCATCAAACAGGCAGATTAAATTAGAGATGGTTTACAACGGCCATCGGGCGATGAGGGCTTTCTTTCTCTGTCATTTTTGCGCCCTTTTCTTGAGAGTGGCGTCGACGAAGGAATGAGACAGACCGTGGCTGTCGATGTTGTTTATCGATCAGGGTGATTAAGAAAAGCCATCGATCAGAGCGCCGGACGAGTCGGTTTCCTGAGGCCGCTGCTGACAAGGACAATTAACTGACAGCGAGGCAGCTGGGACGCTTGCAGTGAAATACTAATATTCCGACCTCTTTTTTTTTTTCTTCCTTCTTTCCTACCCACCCTGCCTTGTTGTGTCTGTTGTGCCGTTAGAGAAAAAAGAGTTGAAAAGTGAAAGACAAATTGGAAAACTTTGGCACAGAATCAGTTTGAACCAGATATTTGTTTATTTTTTTTTTATTTATTTAATGAAAAAAATTCCGTTTACTGACAGTGTTTGTCGTCAGAATTTCAAGAAGTTAATAGTGACCGATGTAAAAATATTATAATTTACCCAACAATGAAATTTTGCATGAAAATGAACATTTTGCTTTTGCGGAAAAAAATATTAAAATAAATTACTGAATAAGTGACATTTTATTGTTTATAAATTCTAAAGCAGGGGTGGCAAACCATATGACCTTGCGTGCAGCTTTGGAAATGCATCATAACTCCGCGATCAGCATATAAAATTATTTATCTCCATATTAGATTTAGACTCAATATTTTAGACAATATTCTTTCAAAACCAGACAGTTTTATCACAGAATCTCCAAACTCTTGCCAAATGAAAGATATTTCCAAAGTCAGCTGCAGTTGATTGTTGAATTTTCATTTTAAAATAAGTAACACATTTCTGACGTACCTAATTTATTGATTAGTTTATTTATTTTAGGTTTATAAATTTCTCTTTCAATGGACCTTTTTACAAAATAAAGTCATTTTATTACAAAAGAAAAAAAATATAAATTTTTTTTTAATTAAAATGGACTCGTAGATCAGTTTCATACAGAATTTCTGAAACAGTAAATTTGAATTACTGAGTTTGGTAGTTATAATTCCGTAATGATTTCTAGAAATATTACCAACTATATCGCCAATATTCCTTAAAAAGGCTGTTTAGCCGTAAAATCACCAAACTGTTGCCAAATGAAAGATATTTTCTATGTTAGCTGTAGTTAAATCTGAATATCATTAAGAAATAAAAACACTATTTCCAACCAACTAAATCCAAGTTTTAGTTATAAATAATTATAAAAACTACCAAAATTCCAGTTAAACAACTATTTACATATTTATAAGGAAATTTCAAAACACATGTAAAAAATATAAGTACGACCCTTAACAATTTAGAAATTAAATGCTAAAACTGTTGTTCTTATTAAATAATTCTCTTACTGCATCTAACGTGCAAGTAGCAAAACTAACGTGTAAGAAGATTAAATGTTGCTACTAAAATAAAAGTACGCGCAGACTATTTAAAAATGAATATTTTTATTGATAATGAAAAGAAAATAGCTTTTAAAAAATTTGGATTTTTTTTTATTTCTACATAGGAAGTTTTTAATTGTAATAATTGATCTTCGATTTAAGTAGCACTTTAAAGTCGAAGTACTTTATCACTAAACTAAAAGTTGTAATTAAGAACTCTTTTTCAGTGATTTAAATAAAAAAAAAAAAAAAAAAGGTATTTTGTTAAAAAAGAAATATGCAGATTTTATTTTCATTCAATATTTTACTTGCTTTCGTTTTTGTATTGGTTTGTTTTAAAGAATAAAATTTTCGGAAAAACATATTTTAACACTGCTGTTGAAAAATGCGATGAAATATTTAGTTAATAGTAGTATAATTACTTTTATTTTTATAAATGTTCTTTAATTATATTTAACTATTTCACATTCATACTTAATTGCTTTTGTTCAAAGATGTCATTCATTTTACGTATAAGTTTATTTAGTTTTCATTATTTTTTAATTTTAATATCAATTTTGTTGACTTTAATATAATTTTTTTTTAACTTTAATATCATTTATTTTTTAACTTTATATATTTTCATTTTTTTAATTATAGATCTAATTTTTCACATTTCTCCCATTCGTTAAAAAAGTAATATTTAGCATTTTTTAGTAACATTAAAATTTTACTGATGAATGTTATACTATATATCAAATAAAATGATAAAAATAATTCAATGTATTTCCATCGTTTTTCATTATAGTTCTAAATAAAAATCTTTTATATCTTTTATAACAGAAAAGTGGTACAAAGTGCAAATTTGTGTACATTATTGGAGTACCAGGATTAGTTCCCGTAACTCCTGTTATAATAATAAATTAAAAACATAATTAGAAAAATTTACCATGTATAAATATTTAAAAAATTAGGATTAAAATTAAAAAATTATAAAACTGATAAAAATGTGTATATAAAAATTATTTAAAGAAAAGGTTGTATTCAAAATGTCTGTGAAACAAGTTTTAACAAAGGAAGTATTTCTTTTAAAAGAATTCCTACAAACTACTATAATAACCGACACCACCGAAAAAAATTCTAGCTGCGATTTATTTAAAAACCTTAAGCCATTAACAGTATCAAAAAGCCTGTAGTAAACCGAAATGCTCATTACATTTATAGCTTATACGTTTCAGATACACATTATTTAACAACATGAAATAATTACCTATTTAGATAATGAACACAGACTAGCACTGAAACCGACAACTTTTATTACTTTCAGATGCAAGATACTGATTAAACTCTGCTGTCATTTTTGCTGCAGTTCTTCGCTTTTGGACATCACAATCCACAACAATACCCGTCGGTCTATTTCACTGAGCTTCTCTTCCGTCCATTCTTTTGCTTTTTGCCGAGTTTGTCTTGCCACGCTGTGTGTATGCTGTCATGACTTCAGGCACCGTATCTCTAGACACGCCTAAAAGCTGGGATGTTTCGGTTACACACTTGCTCCAGCTACACGGGCTCCTACAATTTGGCTTCTTTTGAAAATCTGAAAAGTCCGACATTTGACGCGTTTGAAATAAATCCAAGACTTACACAACTTCTATAAAGCTACCACATACTACCAGAATATATACATTTCTATTTTTTAAAAAGTCTAGTAGCTATTGTTATATAGCTACTCCCTTACGAAGCGCATTCAAAAATATCACTTTTATTCACAGGTGTTTCCATTATTTTGTTAACCTCCCTGTATATATATATCTCAAATAAAATGATAAAAATAATTCGATGCATTTTCAATATTTTTGTATTATATTTCTTAATGAAAATCTTTTATAAATAATTGTATCCAAAATTTATGTGAATCAAGTTTTAACAAAAGGTAGCATTTCTTTTGAAAAGAATTCCTACAATCGACGGTAATAAACCGAACAACCGAAAAAAATCCTAGCTACGATTTATTTAAAAACCTTAAGCCATTAACAGCATCAAAGAGCCTGTAGTAAACCTAAATACTCATTACATTTATGGCTTATACGTTTCAGATACACATTATTTAATAATTACCCTGATTTAGATAATGAACACAGACTCTCACTGAAACCGACAACTTTTATTGCTTTCAGCTGCAAGACGCCATTTTATTACTTTCAGCTGCAAAAGACTGCATATCACCAGACATTTTTGTGCTGAGATTAATCTAAAAACATTTATTACAACCAAAATTGTGGCCCACCTCCCCAACCTATCATCATTGAATGTGAGAACTTTCTCAGTTGGTGGTCATCGAACATCTGTGACTTTCTCTTCGAAGTCTTCCCTCCCGAGTTCTATTTTTCGTAATAGGTGTTTTCTATCCCCGTGGTTCCTTTAGAACACTCTTTTTTTTACTACTTCTCTTTTCATCATGGAAGTCGCTTCAGCCGAAGGATCGAAACGAACAATTTTTCATCTATCTATCGAATTCCGATTTTCCGCTTCCTTTTTCCCCAAGTTTTAGGGATAATATGCATGGGACGAGGGAAAAAAGAATTCGAATACGTTAAAGGAGTTTGTTTTACTGCGAACGAATGTGAAGAATAGTTCTGTTTTTAGTTGTAAAGTTGTTGTCTATTATATTGCTTGCAATAAATGTTTTGTATGTTAGTTATTTGATTATAATTTAAATACATGAAATTAAGTTTTTAACGCATTTATTTAATTAAATTATATGCCTTGCATAATCACAAATATTTAATAAATGCACGGAAATGGAATAAAATGTTTTTATTTTAATGACAAAAATGGATTTAATTCAGTTTTTTTTTGAAAGGACACATTAAAATGAATTATATGTCTAGAACTCGATTCTTGGTTTACATTAGGCACATTAGGTGTAGGTTTAATCCGATTGCGGCATTGTTATAGACACTCTTTCAAAAACGGGGGAGACTCGATCGTGTTTGTGACATTCAGCACCTTCACCCGTTAGTCGGATTATCTATTGAAAAGTTTTTCGGGTTTTCTCACATACGACACGTAAATGTCAGGTAGTCCTTCCGAAAGGCACTGCCCTCCTTCTGTGTCACGAACCAGTCACGATTAACTAACGCTCTGGTGCACGGTGCCAGAGGTTTTGGCTCGAGACAAGGCTGTGCCATGGATGTTTTAGTGGTTCGAAATCCACTTTAAGCAGTAGGTCCTTGTATAATATGACTATTGGGTGGAGGGTTGAAAATTTTGCTGTAAAAAGTTGCCATCATGGAGCAAAAATCAGACTTCTACCTACGGATGATCCATATCTTCCATGTGGTTTCATGGAAGCTGCCTTCCTTCCATGAGACCACACGAGTTCTTGGACTTGGTCTAGATGTCACTGTCTACCAAGTAGGATAAGGAAAGGCTAGATGGCTAGAATGGAAATTGAAAATTTCGAAATTATTTTGAATTTTTATGTAAATATAAAATTATATTTTCACATTATAAATTAGACAATTCTTTAATTTAACTCAAATTTTTTTTCTGCGAATTTTTTTTTTTTTTTTTTTTTGAAAAGGTATTTTTAAAGTTAAATACGATTTTTAAGTTTTACGATTTGTACGACGAAATCATAATATATGATATTTTTTCATATTCAATTTTAATATGTCTGAATAAAATCGTTTAAAAAAATTTTTAATTAAAAATTTGAGTGAATGTTGTCCAAATAAGGAGACATAAAATTATAATATACTTTTATGCATTTTTAAATTTATGTAAATCTAATTTATTTTTATTATAAGGAAAAAAAATTGTCCAAACCCTTATTAATTGACATAATAAAATCTTACAAAGCTGGTTTTAGTCAATATAATTTAATCAATTTATTTTTGCATACTGATTATGGTTTATGATTAAAACAAATTTCTTCTAATAACATAAAAAATAATTTAATTTAATAAAATATATGGGTTTTAATCAAAGAAGAATGGCGTCTTTTATTAAAGTTCATAAAATAATTATTTCCTTTTACCTCATTATTTCTTACTTAGAATTATGTTTCCATTTATTTAAAAACGTTTCCAAATGTCCTATTCATTATTCATAAACACCAATTATTAAGACAATGCATTACTATTTTTAGATACTATTTTATTCGTATTTTCATTAGCGAGTTTTATGAATTGTAACATTATTTCAATATTTGCGCTTCACATTTGTATGGCAATATTATTATGTACATAAATTATTGTTATTCAATAAAATTTGGCGACATTTTTATTATATTTGTAAGAATTAATTTCTTGTTTAATAAACTCATTTAGTACAGATGTTTACAGTATAACATTCATTTTGGTTCTCTTGATGCATATCATTATTTATCTAAAATGCATATTTATAATAGATATGTATTTATTTAATCTATGTTTAGATAAATAAATAAATTTTTAAATTAAATAAAATAATTAATAATTAAATTTTCGTAAATTTTTAAATTAAATTAATTAATAAACGCTTTTAAAATTTTAATAAATGCAAAAATGTAAAATTTAAATTTTTGTAATTTTATAAATTTAATTTTATTAATATGAATTATTTAGTATATCTAGTGCCAGACTCGTGCCCCATTGGAAACGCGCGCCGCTGGTGAGAATTACACCGGAGGTTAAATCCGCTGGAAGCTTTGTTGTAAACGCTGTTTCAAAAAACAAATGGTCTCGATGGCGTTTGTGATGTTCAGCATCTTGCCTTCTTAGTCGGACTACCTGATGGGGATCTTTCGGGTTTTATCCCATACGATAAGCAATTAAGATAGTTCCCCCAAAAGTTATCCCGGAAGGCACTGCCCTATTTCTTGAGGGTCACGGAGCCAAGTCAACTTCTAGCCCCTTTTCCCTCCTTCCATAAGATCACATTGGACCTCGGACTTGGTCTAGAGGTTGCTCTCTACCAAATGGGATAAGTTCATGAGTTACAAACAGTTTTTACTAACGAATGATATGCTTCTCAAAATAGTTGGAAAAAAAAATTAATCTCGAGATTAAACTAAAAAAAAAAGGAAAACAACAACATAAATTTTGTTCGAGACAGTGAAAGAATACACCCAATTTTTGTAGAAAATTCCAACTCGGTCAAAACAATCTCGCAAAAACAGAGCACCCGAAATTATTACCTTCCACACCATCCCGGCCGAGATCAGGGACTGAAGGGGCAACGCTTCTTTACGACTTCCTCCTCTTGGTGAAATAACCCGAGAACTACATCCCCGGGAAGCACGGCCCATCTGCTGAAAAAGAAATAGAAATAGAAAAACGACAAAAACGGAAAAACAAAAATGTTGCGTCTTTAAAATGAAGTTCCAGGTGAAGAGCGATGCGTTCTCATGCATGGAGAGAGTTCTTCCAGCTACAGATGAAATTGTATTTCAGAAAAGAGATGAAGAATTGGGAGGGGAGAGAAATAAATAAAAAGTTATGGATGTGTGGGAGTCTACTATAGAAGGTTTTCCATGCAGCTTTCTTTTTTTTTCTTGGTTCTCTGTGAATAGTAAGGCTCGCATGAAATTGATATAATCACGTAAAGAATTCCGTTCATATTTTTAAAGTGTATCTTGTATGTTTGATCAGGTTTTGAAATAAGTAGGAGGGAGATCAGTTCATATTAACTTCGGAATCGGTATTGGGTGATAGGCCGCAATAATGTAGTAGGTGATAGGACGCAATAATGTGGGTTCATCTTATGGAAGTAACATTAGATTTAATACCCGATATAGATGTATCTTTCCGCAAGTAGCATAGGCAATTTTTGATGTATTTCAGTTGTGTGATAAATGCTGTTTTTTAAGATACGAAAATAATAATTCCTTTTTATTTTCTATGTATAATATATATTTGATTAAAGTTTAAATTTATATTTTTTTCTCCTTCATTAGCGCAACAGGCTCATGGTGAACAAAAAGTTGTCTGCCTACGAGCAGATTTTGAGACAGTAGGTGTCTTCTTCTTACGGGGTAGAATTGTCAACCTTACGTTCAAAGCCCCACAGTCATATTAGACGGAATCTATGGTTTGCAATGGATTCCCAACCACTTCAAACATCCGTGGCACTGACGGAACTCGAATCCGAAACCTGTGGCACAGATCGCCAGAGCGCTAATTAAGTGTAAATTTATTGAGTGCCATCTTGTGGCTGAGTCCAACATGCGCAACTGGTGAGCATTAGGGAGGAGCGTCAATTCACTGGCGGATTTGTTTTAGCCACTGTTTCAAAAACGAGAAGAGCCGAGGGTGTTTGTGATGTTTGGCATCGTGCATCGGACTACTTGGTGGGAGATTTCCGGGTTTCTCCCATACGATAAGCAAATGCGGAATGGTTCCCCTTAAAAAGTCCTCCCGGAAGGCACTGCCCCTCTTTTTTAGCACCACAGAACACAAGTCAGTTTTCTACTTACTGGAGCTCCATCACAACAAAGCTGTCTCCCCCTTGCTCTCCTTTCGTGAGAGCGGCCTGATTGCCAAGTGGTTAGCGCTCTGGCGTTTGGTGCCACAGACTTCTGAATTGAATCCTGGCGAGGACATGGATGCTTCTTGGTGGTTCGGATTTCACCTCAAAATGTAGATCCCGGTCTAATTAGCCCAAAGGGTACACAAAATGACCGTAAAGCCAGATGTTGTTGTCTACAAAAATTGATAAAAAAATAAGAATGAAAAAGAACTTTTCAGTTTATAAGTAACAAAGAGTTTATACTAAGGAACGATATGCTTCTCAAAAATATCTTGGGGGAAAATTAATCAAAAAAAAAAACAGTTTTCTCTCGAGAATAAACTAAAGCAAATGAAAACAACAACATAAATTTTGTTCCAGACAGTGAAAGAATACACCCAATTTTTGTAAAATTCCAACTCGGCTGAAGCAATCTCAAAAACAAAGCACCTTAAATTATTACCTTCCACACCATGCCGGCCGAGATCACGGACTAAAGGGGTAAAAGCTTCCTTACGACTTCCTCCTCTTGGGGAAATAACCCGAGAACTACATGCCTGAATTACGGCACATCTGCCGAAACAGAAACAGAAAAAGGACAAAAGCGGAAAAACAAAAATGTTGCGCCTTTCAAATAGAGTTACAGGTGAAGAACGATGCGTTTTCATGCATGGCGAGAGTTCTTCCAGCTACAGATGAAATTGTATTTCGAAAAGAGATGAAAAATTGGGAGAGGAGAGAAATAAGTAAAAAAGTTATGTATCTGCGGGAGTCTCATATAGAAGTTTTTTTCCATGCAGCTTTCTTTTTTCGTATTTCACTGTGAATAGTAAGGCTCCAATGAAATTGATATCCTCACATAAAAAAATTCCGTTCCGATTTTTAAAGTGTATCTTGTATGTTAGATCCGGTTTTGAAATAAATAGAAGTGAGATCAGTTCGTGTTAACTTCGGAGTCGGTATTGTGTGAATGATGATAGGCCAGAATAATGCGCCTTCACTATACGGAAGTAACATTAACTTTAATACGTAATACGGATATTTCTTTCCGTAAAATAGCGTAGACAATTTTTGATTTGATTTTATAAATACTTTTATAGGATACAAGATAATGAAAATTAAAAATCATGTTAAATAGATATTTGATTAAAGTTTAAGTTTATATATTTTCTTATTCTTCAATTGTGCAAGAACCCCATGGGTGGCCGAGGCTGGCTGGCTATTGGTAGAGTTCGCGACAGGAGATGTTTTCCTTTTACCGGATAAGGTTGTCAACTTTAAACGCAATGCTCTACAGTCATATTAGTCTGATACTTACGGCTTATAGCGGATTCGAATCCCTCTACAGACATTCATGGGACAGCCGGGAACCGTACACGAAACCTGTAGCACAGATTGCCAGAACGCTAATTAAGTTTATATTTACTGAGTGCCCGACTCTTGGCTCAGTGCCACTTGTGAGCATGATGATTGTGGTTCAATCCTCTGGCTGCTTTGTTGTAGACAATGTTTCAAAACACGAGCAGACTCGAGGTCGTTTGTGATGTTCAGCTTCTTGCCTCGTGAATCGGTTTATCTGATGGGCGTTTTCAAGATATTCTTCCATTCTGGGTACTTCCCCCTGAAAGACCTCCTCACGGAAGGAACTGCCCTCTTCCTTCAGCTACGCGGGGTCAAGTCAGACTTCAACTTACGGGAGGTCCATCCCAGTAGAAGGTGCCCCCCTGCTCGCTCTCCTTCCATGAGATCCCAGGGGCTCTTGGACTGTGTGTAGATGTTGTTGTCTACCAAGTGAGATAAGAACATAAGAAAAAAATAAGTAATTTCAATTTATAAGTAAGAAATATTTTCTATCAAGAAGTGATACATCTCTCAAAAATATCTTGGGAAAAAAATTAATCAAAACAGTTTTTCTCTTGAGAATAAACTAAAACAACGGAAAACAACAGCATAACTTTTGTTCGAGACAGGAAAAGAATAAAAACCCAATTTTTTGTAGAAAGTTCCAACTCGGCCAAAGCAATCTCGCAAAAACAAAAGCACCCTAAATTATTACCTTCCACACCATCCTCGCCGGGATCAGGGACTAAAGGGACGAAGCTTCCTTACGACTTCCTCCTCTTGGTGAAATAACCCGAGAACTACATCCCCGGGAAGTGCGGCACATCTGCTGAAACAGAAACAGAAAAACGACAAAAAGGAAAAAACAAAAATGTTGCGTCTTTCAAATAAAAGTTACAGGTGAAGAGCGATGCGTTCTCATGCATGGAGAGAGTTCTTCCAGCTACAGATGAAATTGTATTTCAGAAAAGAGATGAAGAATTGGGAGGGGAGAGAAATAAATAAAAAGTTATGGATCTGTGGGAGTCTTCTATAAGGCTTTCCAGGCAGCTTTTTGTTTTTCATATTTCGCAGTGAATAGTAAGACTCGTATGAAATTGATATCATCACATAAAAAAATTCCGTTCATATTTTTAAAGTATCCGGCAAGTATGCAAGATCCGGTTTTAAAATAAATAGAAGGGAGATCAGTTTATGTTAACTTAGGAATCGGTATTGGGTGAAAGATGATAGGCCAAAATAATGCCCGTTCATCTTATGGGGGTAATATTAGCTTTAATACCAATAAGGATATTTCCTTCCGTAAGTAGCATAGGCAATTTTTGATATATTCACTTGTATCTTAAAAACAGCATTTACAACACAACATAATGGAAAATAGAATCACGTTAAATAGGTATTTGATTAAAATATAAATTTATATATTTTGTTCTTCATTGGAGGCAGTCTGGTGACCAATTGTCTAGCGCTCTGGCCTTTGGTACCACAAACATCTAGTTCGAATCCTGGCGTGGCATGAGAGTTTGTTAGTGGTTCGGAAACCGCGTTAAACTGTATATCCCTGACTAATTAGCCAAAAATATGCACAAAATTACCGTAGAAAGCCAAACCATCTTCTTCAGTTTCGCAAGGGGATAGTATCCGAGTATGTTTTTCGGTTTAGATGTGAAGTACTTCCTCGAATCTCTAATTATTTGTCTTTAATGTGTTAAATATTATGTCTCTATTTCTCTCTGTGTGTTGTGTTTGTTCGTATATCATTAAATCAGCCAGTTCTCCAACTTGTGCCTAATGCATCTTAACCCAACCATACCTAGTTACAATCTGGTTGCCCAACCTGTAGACTGCAAAACAAGTTTAAGCAAAATCCCTTTTTTGAGACTCTAATCTAAAATTGCTTATTTTGTATTTATTGACTATATAATCTTATTTCTAATTTATTCAAACTATATTGCTTATAAAATATTTCTGTGACTTAAAAACACTATGAAAACAATTAAAGATCTGGTTTTTTTTTAGTTTTGTTATTTCAATTTTATTCATTGTGATATATGATCGTTACTGCTATTACGAAATTACAGCTAAACTTATCAAATCTTTTTTCCTTACATAATCATACTTTTGTCATATCCATTAAAAATATTCTTACTTATAAAAGAATTGGAAAACCTTACTAATGTTTACATCTATAAGTGTTCTATGTTAAAGCAATTAAAATCTTCTCAAGAAACTAAACATTTTAATCAATATACTTAAGTTAATAAACATAAGAGTTTGTGAAAGATTCATAAGTACATTAAAAACAGTTGAAATGCTAAGAAAAAAAGCAAGTATTATCAAAAACAAAAGCTCTCCTACTATCAAACTATTCTTTTCTTTTTCCAAAGTAAGACTTGCGAATCAAGTGAGACATTAAGTCGCGCTGTCTCACACAAAAGATAAATTAGATTTTGATTGGTAAAGCAGATAATGTTTTTGGTAATTGTATATTTTGCATTCGTACGAGCGAGTGTTGAAGTCGCTAAGCCCATTTTCTCGGCAGACATGATGAAGGAACAAAAACGGGACAGACAATCGAAGCTTTCGAAATGTGTTTAATTTGATTAATGGTTCCAGGAACAGTTTAGTTTCGAAAGCTGATGGGATTATGTGTTGGAATTGGACAAGACGCTTTGTTTTGGTGTTTTTTATTTCGTTTCTTTACTGTCGAAGAAATTGAAGTCTCTGTAGAATTTGAGTTATATTTACAGTTTGTTGCTATCAGAATTTTGTTTTATTTTATTTGAAATATCTGAATTATGGGTCGTTGCTCCCTCTAAAAGAAGAACATACTGATCTCCATCGTCTTTACCAGTGTCATCGTAGAACTATATCATCTATCTGTATTCATGTTTTTTCCTATTTAAATTTGTTGAAACAAATGAAGCTTTTTTTTAAAGATATTGGCCTCAATGGTATAATGTTGCATTCATGTTGCATTAATGGCGTAATTTCTCAATGGTGTAATGTTGCATTTGAACAATTCTCCAATAGAAAAAGAGTAGTTACTGACTGGTTAAATATTCGACCTTAAAAACAAATTCCCTAGATTCCCATTTGAAATAGCTGAACTATTGGTCGTTCCTCTCTAAAAGAAGAACATATTGAATCTTCATTGTCTTTAGCGTCATCGTAGAACATTCTGATTGTAATCATGTTTTCCTATTTTTATTTATGTTTGAAACAAATGAATACTTTTTTAAAAATTTTGGAAAATTCAGTACATACTTCTCAATGGTGTAATGTTGTATCTTATATAGGTTTATCAAAATAATATTGAATCTGAACAGTTTTCCCACCAGAAAAGTAGTTACGATTGGTTAAATATTCCACCTAAAGAATTCAATAATTCCCTTTAAATATGAATTATGGGTAGTTGCTCTCTAAAGAAGATCATGCCAGATTTTCATCGTCCTTAGCAGCAGCATCGTAGAACAATCTGACTGTATTCATGTTTTTCTTATTTTTTAATATTTGAAAATAAATGGGGTCCCTTTTTTAAAATCTTTTAAAAATTCAGCATGTATTTCTCAATTATGTAATGTGCACTCTATATAAATTCTAGAAAAATATTTATGATTCATTTAATTTAATTCAGATGTACTACCATTTTTAAATATAGCCCGTTTTTATTTCTTTAGTTCATACTTCTTAAATTTATGAAAAATTTTTTTGAATAACATGCTTTATCTTTTCAAAAATAGTTTATATTGCTGGTGTTGCGTCGTTGCCAAAACAAAAAAAAATTATATTTGCAAACTCGATCGTTTGTAGTTTGAAGTCTGAGTATATCTTCGCTTTCAAATTTTAGACAAAGAATGAAATTTTCACAAAGAATGAAATTTTCACAGAAATCAGATTACCCCAGAAATCAGATTACAAGGGAAAAACTGAATAGAAACAGTGGATAGGGTTACCAGAGATATAACTATCTTCGCTGGTGTTTTATTTTTACTGTGATTTGATTGGAACATATTTCACCCGTTTTATTTCTTTGGCAACATTTCCGCCCTCTTGAGGACAAGCCTGAACGTCACTGGAATTTTTTTTTTCATTTCGGCTTATATACGGGGATTTAAATTTTCCATAAAATTTTGAAGAAAAAAATACTTATATTCGAAAATATACTGCATATATTCTAGAAAATAGCCTACAATATTTCATTTAAAAGAAAAATTTTGATTGTGAATGAATAATGGGAGTATTATTGGTTTGTGCTCGATAATATAGGTATGGTACTGCACACTGTCAGAAACTAATCTTACTAAACTCGAATAAATACAATGAAATTCCTTTTTTATGCTACCTCCATTAACTTTTGTGCTATTCATGCTATTTTCCATTTTATCGTTTTAAAATATCTTCTTGATTCTCTATACATAGTTGTTCTCGTAATGATTTGATAATGTAACTTCCGTTGATTTGAATTTCTTTCAGTTCGCAATGCGATTTTTGGCTACCATTTTTTTTTTATTTATTTAAATAGTTTTCTTAAAAAAAAGGATGCCTTAAACTTTTTATAAGAAAAACATCAATAGATCAACTAAATGGTTTTCAATGAAGTTTAAGTAATTGTAAATTCATTTATTTCCAATTATTCAACGTTATTGTATTTTCAGAATCATATATTAATAATAAGGTTTTCGCATCTTTAACATGTTGATTCATTTGTAATATTTGCCTTTTTCCGGATATTTCATGTTTTCTGGTTTATAAAAAAATAATGTTTTTCAGTACAGTTTTACTTTATTTTACAATACTGAAAATACAAGCTTTTAAAAAATAATACGAATAATGAAAACACAAGCTTTTAAAAAAATATATAAATAATGAAAATACAAGCTTTTAAAAATAATAACAAAAATGAAAATACCAGCTTTTAAAAAAAAATAATACATAAAATGAAAATACAAGTACATTATTTAACAATAATGAAGATACAAATACATTATTTAAAAATAATGAAGAAACAAATACATTATTTAACAATAATGAAGATACAAATACATTATTTTACAATAATGAAGATAAAAATACATTATTTAACAATAATGAAGATACAAATACATTATTTTACAATAATGAAGATACAAATACATTATTTTAGAACAATTGAAGCAAATACATTATTTTACAATAATGAAAATAAAAATACATTATTTTACAACAATTACTTTGAAACTTTTCCCCTTTAATATGCTTGGAGGGGACAAAAATACACGTTGAAAAATATTAGAAACTTATAGATAAAGTTTGATTAATAATGTTTGATGGCTACATTTAATCAAAATTTATCTACAATACCATCGTAATAACTTTTAGAACAGGATTGAGAAAATTTTTTTTCTTGATATATTTTTTAAGCTTTCTTACAGGTTTTCCCACCCATTTTATCAAAAAAAAATTGATTTTGTTAAAAATGTTATTATAACTAATTTTTTTCGAAATTAAAACATGATTAAATAGAAGTTGTTAACTTCTATAAAGAACACAATTTAAGCAACAACTTCTTACTTTTCAGTTACAGCTGTGAGTGTTTTAAATAATGACATAGGAAAGAAACCGTAGAAGTAAAAAAAAAATAAACGTCTTCTTGACTTTTGTTTACTGTTACAGAATTAAAAGTGTTAATAAATAACACCTGGCAAGGCACCAGCTGCTCCATTAATCATGGTGATGAACTGCCAACGCGATTCGAAGTAAATTCCTTTCAACTCCACAGGTTTTTCCAACCTTTTCCGGTATCTTTTGAAAGATCTCTTTGCAGCATTTGACCGAAAACGGTGTGGTGTACTTTGTCCAATAACTTCTTCAATATCAGTGTTTTGTTTTGAAGCTGAAACTGTCAAAACCACGTTTTATTGCTTTTTTTCTTTTCGATATATTGCTGAAGGTTTTCAAAATTAAACTGCTTATTTGTTCACATCTTACATGACTTTTACACTTATTAACGTTTTATTGATTATTAAAGTCATTTCATTCAACAAAATTAATGAAAATAATAATATGTTTTATCAATAAAACAGTTCGTAAATTTAACTAGATACGAAAAGATTAATGTTTAAGTAGCGAAAATGACATAAGTCTGTGAGTAAGTGTCATGTTTTCATGAATTGCAAAATATTTATTTGGGATTTTATATTGGCGTATTGTTTTATATTAATATTATCATTTTTTTCACTAATTATCAAATTAGCATGAAATATTATCAAATAATAAAAAATTATGATTAATATAGTTAAAATATTATAATATTCATTATTTTTTCAGTATTGAATGAATACTGTTTTATTCTGTATAATGACAAATATAGAATTCTAAAACATTCTATCGTTGAATAATGGAAACATAAAATTTATTGCTGTCTAAAATGAGTAAAATTCGTTAGCTATGTTATTACTTCTTATTCTTCAATGGCGTGCTGCCAATTGGCCAGCGCTCAGGCATTTGTTACCACAGATTTTAGGTTCGGGTTCTAGTCTGGTGTGGCATGGATGTTTGCTAGTGGTTCGGAATACATTAAACTGTAGGTCTCGGTCTAATTATCCCAAAGTGGGCAAAAAGAACCGTAGAGCGACAAACCAAGCAACAACAATCTTCAATGGCACAACAGCCCCATTGAGGACCAATAAGGTTGTCTGCCAATTGGCAGATTACGAAACATGAGATGCTTACTTTTATGAGGTAGGGTTGATAGCCCTATGGTCATATTATACAGGGACCTACAGTTTAATATACTTTAATGTTGTAATGTATATAGTTTAATACTATTGTAACCTATTGTTTTTACTACTGTTAACCACTACAAATATCAATGGTACAAGCCTGGACTCGAATCCGAAACCTGTGGCACAAAGCGTCAGAGCACTAGTCACTTGGCCTTCAGGCCCCTCCGTGTTATTTAGCACTAATAAAGCTGTATGAAATCGAAATTGTAGAATTAATTTGAATATCTCGTGATCTTGTTGGAGAAGATACTTTCTTTTGAAATATATTACCATGTGAGTCACTGTTTTTTATAAATTAATAATGTTTCTATATTTTATTTTATTTAAATGAACTGTTTTCCTGACATTGGATACAGTAGTCATCCAATATCTTCCATGGAAGCCGTCACTCACCTGAACGGGGAAACATTAGAATATTTTCTTACTCACGCAAAATGAATATTCAACCCCAAATAATCCCGTAATAAATGCACATAATTTCAATACATTAAGTTAAAATAATGAACCAACTTGGGGTAACTTAATCCAACCATTTTCAAAAATGGATGCAAATCTACGTTACGGCAGTGCAAGATAAAATGCGCTTCTTAGATTCTCATTAGAAGTGCAAAAATATTTTCGAATCTTGTCTTTTAATCTCGTTTTGCCATAGTATCCCAAGGGCATTGGATGACCCCGTCATGTATACAGTTACTCATTTCCTTGTGTTCAGTCGATAGTATCTATGGGTATTTGCTGCTTTTCATTTAAGAGCTTTTTAATTAACAGTGGGGGACAAACGAATTGTATGCATAAGCAAATATCCTAGGGTTTCAAGGACAATTTGTTTACTAAAAAGAGATGTTGATTAAATCTGTGCAATTTTATACTTCATGCTCTATATTTAACTGTATTTATGTTATAATATTTTTTTTAATTCAATGTTTAGCAAAGAGCAAACGAACTGCAAAATAAAAGAAAAGTAATCTAAGGACATATTTAAATTTTTAATGTTTAGATCAGTGATTCTCAAGATTTTTGAATTTGGGCATATAAAATCCTATTAATAATTGAAGGCATCTTGCATACAATGTTCAGAGAAATATGTTATTGTATTTAATTTTAATATTATAAAAATAATTATGCGTTAAAAAAAAAAAAAAGAACATTCACCTTAAGTTTATTTATTCTTGTGCTTATGAGAAACACGAAGCCTGGAGTATTCTAGAGATTTCCTCAGTGTTTGGGTATATCTTTGAAAGGCAAACTCTCATTTCCTCGTCAATACATTGAAAATTTCCTCTTTTTTACAAATTGTGAGGAGGGTAGAAAACTGTAGTTCACATGAAAATATGACGTTAAAAATAGTAGTAAAACATTCAAAACCTTCTCAGAAATTTACACAATTTTTTTTCTTTTATACGAATCCAAAAGTATTCAAAGCAATTTCTCAACAATTTCAACAATTCTTATCAACAACAATTTCTTATGTTTCAACCTCAATTCACAGATGGGAAATTACGGAGAGTACTACTTATATAAACGGTTAAATCTCATAGGCTGCGATGGGAAATTTTTTTTAACATTGAAAGTCATATAGATGCGAACGCTTTTAGTAAAGAACCATGGAAGTTCTTCTTCATTGTCGCAACAGCCAGATGCGAGAAGATGGTGTTCTCGCGTCGTGATATCTCCTGATGTGGCTCCTGCATAATGGATGTTGCCCAATATCAAGAGAAGAAACGGATCTTCGCCCAAGAAGTGTCTCCGAAGTACAATGGCGTGTGCCTCTGTCTTGTTGACCTTCTGCCACTCCTATTTCTCTCTTGCAAGATTGTATCCGTTCGTGCAGAAGGTTCTGTCCAGACTTTGAGTTGGGTTTCTTGGAAGTAAAATGTGTTCATAGTTAAATATCTGTTCTTCTTTGTTCTTATTTATATCGCGCATCGAAAGCAATTATGTAAGCCACTGTTTATCAAAAGATTGAAATAATGAATTATCTTAAACAATACTTATGAATTTTTAAGTAACAGGTTTCTACTATTGTGTTTTTCAGTAATGTAACCTGATGGTTTCGTCTAATTTCGAGGTTCATTTAATTTAAATTTCCATATTGATAACGAGGAAGACAAATTTAAAGGCTTAAAACTTAGTTGATAACTAAACTAAATAGTATTTATATTATTATTATTATTATTATTATTATTACTACTACTACTACTATTACTGCTTCTACTAGTAGTAATATGACTACTGCTATAACTATTAGTAACACTACTACTCCAAGTAGTAGCAGTAGTATTAATACTTCAGTGGGGCCTGATGTCTGAGTGACTGTCGCCATAACGCTTGCTATCCCAGATTTCTGATTCGAGTCCTGCCAGTGTAATGGATGTTTGTAATGGTTCGGAATCGACATTAAATTGTAGTTATTGATCTAATTAGCACACACAAGCCTAAAGTAAACAAAAAGTCACGCAGAGCGACAAACCGAACTAAATCAGTGATCGAACGAGAACCGATATATTCAGCATGGTATGGGCGTTCGCTGGGGGACTTACAACCATACCCTGTAAAAAGGAAGCACCTCATGTTTCGGAATCTACCAGTAGGCAGATAGCCTTGGCACACCATGAGCAGTTACGCCAATGAAGAAAAAGAGGATGATTAATTAGCCTCAGTTTCTGTATAGAATCGTGATAAACTAAAATTGGTTTATTAAGTAAATGTAACAGAAATGTAGTTTATCATATATGGCTATTAATATGTATCAGACTGTGAGACTATGTAATAATTTTAATATATCCCATTGGTAATTATTCTGAATTGAAATTTTGCAATCTCTATTAATAATCTTCCCCAACAAAAGCCACCGAAACAAAATGCATTATAATATTGAGTGCATCCCAGCCGTATCTGCTACGAAATTAATAAGACAAGAACGCAACAACTGCCTCGGCGTCCTAAACAAAAATGCACGGCATATTAACTGAATTCCTTCACGTGAATGCCACTGTGCTTCCCAAAATTGCACCCCAACCTGCTACTGGCTGCTCTTTGTTCTCCCCGACCGAGCATCGAACGCGCTCCAAATCTTCCTTTTTCCGCTTGATTAGCCGGACATTTCGGAGAGTCAACAGCGCCCCTCGTTTCCTGAAAATGAAGCTCGGGGCGCCCCCTTGCTTTGACGTCTCTTTCTCTGTCGCCAGATGCAAAGAAAGGGCTGTCCTCGCGTCGTGATATCTCCCTGACGCGGCTCCTGCATAATGGATGATGCCCAATAACCAGAGAAGAAACGGGATCTTCACCCAAGAAGTGTCTCCGGAGAACAATACCGTGCGTCTCTGTCTTGTTGACCTTTCTGCCGCTCCTAGTTCTTTCTCTTGCAAGATTGTATCCGTTCAAGCGGAAGGTTCTGTCCAGACTGTGTGTTTAGGTTTCTCGGTAGTGAAAGGTCTTCACGGTTAGTGGAATATATTTTTTTAGATCGCGCATTGAATGCAGTTATGTGAGCCACTGTTTTCTGATGTTAATGATTTTATTAAAAATTTCAAATAACGATTTATTTTAAATGCTATTTTTTTTAAATAAAGAAGTTTCTAAAATTATTCTATCGTATTTTTAAGTAATATAACTTTATTTATTCGTCTAATTTCGAGGTTCGTTTAATATAAATTTCCATGATGTCAATGATGGAGGTTAACTTAGAGGCTTAAAACTTAGAGTTTTACACTTAGCTTAATGTAATTAGTATAGTATTAATTAGTATGGCTATTAATTAATTATTAACATTAATTAATAATATTAGTAATATTCTGGCGCTCGGTGCCACAGGTTTCGGATTCGAGCCCAGCAGGGCCATGGATGTTTTAGGTTTCGGAACCCACTTTAAATCGCAGGTTCCGGTCTAATATTACTGGAGGGATTTGGGTGTTGGTCTGACACTCCTACCCCGTAAAAAGTAAGCATCTAATGTTTTGAAATCTGCCGGTAGCAGACAAAATTTGCCCACCATGAGACTGTTGTGCCAATGAAGAAGAAGGTTTGGCTTGTCGCCCTACGGTCATTTTTTGCACACTTTGGACTAATTTGACAAGGACCTGCAATTTAACGTGGATTCCGAGCTACTAACAAACATCCGTGCCATCGAACCTAAGGCCTTGTGATACTAAAGACCAGAGTGCTATCCAATTGGTCATCAGGCTGGGGGATGATCAACTAGCGTCGGTTGTTATTTTATAGGGTCGTATCCACCAAAAAAAAAACGGTTTACTAATTAAATGTAAAAGGATTCAGTTCATTATATCACATGAGTATTAATATACATCAAACAATGATATAATATAACAATTTAAATATCGCACATTAGATAATATTCTGAACTGTAATTTTGCAATCTTTGTTAATAATCTTTCCCCAACAAAAGCTACCGAAACAAAACGCATTAGAATATTCACGGCAACCGAGCCGTATCTGCTACGAAATTAAAAAGACAAGAACGCAACAACTGCCTCCGCGTCATAAACAAAAATGCACAGCATATTAACTAAATCCCCCCCCTTTCTTCATTCACGTGAACGCACTGTACTTCCGAAATTGCACCCCAACTTGCAACCGGCTGCTCTTTGTTCTCCTGACTGAGCATCCGATGCTCTCCAGATCTTCCTTCTTCCGCTCGGCTCGCCGGACATTTCGGAGAGTCAACAGCGCCCCTCGTTTCCCAAATGAAGCTCGGGGCGGCCCCCTTGCTTCGACGTCTCTCTCGCCAGATGCAAGGAGAGGGTGGATGCATAATGGATGATGTCCAATGATGGGAGAAGAAACGGATCTGTCTTGTTGACCTTCCTGAATTGTATTTCTCTAAGATTGTATCCATTCGAGCGGAAGGTTCTGTCCAGACTTTGTGTTAGGTTAGGTATCAAAGGTGTTCACAGTTAAATATTTATTATTTTTCTTATTTGCATCGCGCATCCAGTACAGTAATGTAAGCATCTGTTGTATGATGTTAATAATATTATTAAAGGTTTGGAATAATGATTTTTTTAAGTAAAGCATTTTCTAAAATGAGTCTATCGTGTTTTTTTAAGTAATGTAAATCGAATCATTCGTATAATTTCGAGATTCATTTAATTTAAATTTTCAAATTGATAACGATGGAGAACTTACAGGCTTAAAACTTAGTTAATAACTAAACTGACTAGTATTTGTATTAGTAGTTTTGCTGATTTCGAAATTGCTAACCACCCTGCGACCGGCTGCCCTTTGTTCTCCCCAACCGAGCATCGAATGCGCTCCAGATCTTCCTTCTTCCGTCTTGGCTCGCCGGACATTTCGGAGAGTCAACAGCGCCCCTCGTTTCCCAGATGAAGCTTGGGGCGCCCCCTTTGCTTTGACGTCTCTCTCTCTCTCGCCAGATGCAAGAAGAGGGCTGTCCGTCCTCCTGATATCTCCCTGACGCGGCTCCTGCATATTGGATGATGCCCAATAAAGAGAGAAGAAACGGATCTTCGCCCAAGAAGTGTCTCCCAAGAACAATGGCGTGCGTCTCTGTCTTGTTGACCTTTCCGCCCCGTTCGTATTTCTCTCTCTTGCAAGATTGTATCCGTTCGAGTGTAACGTTCCGTCCGAACTTTGTGTTAGGTTTCTTGGATATCGAAGACGTTCACAGTTAAACATATATTTTTTTTTTTTTAGACATCGCATCGAATTCAATTGAAGTAAGCCACTGTTACCTGATATCGATTTTATTAAAGGTTTGAAGTAAAGAATTATTTTAAATACTAATTTTGATTTTTTTTTTTTTAAATAAAGCAATTTCTGAAATGTGTCTAATGTGATGTAACTTGATTTATTCGTGTAATTTAAAGATGCGTTTAATTTAAATTTCCATAATGCAAATAATGGGGGCTAACTTAGAGGCTTAAAATTTTGAGTTCCATATTTAATTTAGTGTAGTTTGTGTTGCATTACTTAGTGTAATTAGTTAACTTAACTTAATATGTGGTTACATCAACAGTCTATTAGACTGTTGATGGAAGTTAAGTTGGGTTTAGACTGTCAACCGGTACTTGGGTTTGACTGTTGGGTTTAGGACTGTCAACCCTACCCCGTAAAATGAAAAAATTTCCTGTCTCGAAATCTGATAGTAGACAAACAGCCTTGGTCCCCCCCCATGGGATTGTTGCGTCAATGAAGATGTAGAATATTAGTTCTGCTAAGAATAATAATAATATTACTTGTACTATGAATTAAAATTAATAATGAATTAATAATTGCATTAATTAATATTACACATTTAGTGCAGCATTCTAAAATTAAAACCATCAAGTTAGTCTCCATCATTACCATTATGTAAATTTAAATTAAACGGACCCAAAAATCAAACGAAAGTATCAAGCTGCATTACTTAAAAACACAATAGACATTTTAGAAATAGCTTTATTTAAAAAAATCAAATGTAGTATTTAAAATAAATTATTATTTCAAACCTTTAATAATATCATTAACATCAAGCAATGGTGGATTGCATAATTACTTTCCATGCGCGATCTAAATAAGAATAAATAAATAAATATTTAACTGTGAACACCATTAATTCCCAAGAAACCTAACACAAAGCCTGACAGAACCTTCCGCTCGAACGCATACAATCCTGCAAAAGAGAGAAATAGGAATAGCAGAAAGATCAACAAGACAGAGACGTACGCCATTGTTCTCCGGAGACACTTCTTGGGCGAAAGTCCATTTCTTGTGTCGTTTTTGGGCGTCATCCATTATGCAGAAGCCGCGTCAGGGAGACATCAGAACAGCCCTCTTCTTGCATCTGACGAGAGAGAGAGACGTCAGAATAAAGGAGGGGGGGGCGCCCCAAGCTTCATTGGGGTTACGAGAGGCACTGTTGATTTTCCGAAATGTCCGATGAGCCAAGCGGAAGAAGGAAGATGTGGAGCGCATTCGATGCTCGGTCGGGAGAACAAAGAGCAGCCCTTCTCAGGTTGGGTGCTATTTGGGAAGCACAATGCGTTCACATGAAGTTTGAGTTAATATGCCGTGCATTTTTGTTTATGACGTGGATGCAGTTGTTGCGTTCGTGTCTTATTCATTTTGCAGCAGATACGGCTGGGATGCTCGGATACTTGGGCGAAGATCCGTTTCTTCCCTCGCCATTGGGCACCATCCATTATGCAGGAGCCGGACAGAGAGATACCAGGACGAGAGAACAGTCATCTCCTTGCATCTGGCGAAAGAGACGTCAGAGCAATAAAAGGGGCTCCCCAAACTTTATTTGGGAAACGAGGGGCGCTGTTGACTCTCCGAAATTTTCCGGCGAGCCAAGCGGAAAAAAGGAAGATCTGGAGAGCATTCGGTGCTCGGTCGGGGAGAACAAAGAGCAGCCGGTCGCAGGTCGGGGTGCAGTTCGGGAAGCGCAGTGCGTTCACAGGAAGATTTAGTTAATATGCTGTGCATTTTTGTTCATGACGCGGAGGCAGTTGTTGCGTCCTTGACTTATTAATTTCTTTTTAGCAGATACGGCTCGGGTGCATAATGCATTTTGTTTCTGCAACTTTTGAGGAGAAAAGATTATTAATAAAGAATGCAAAAAAACAATTCAGAATAATTTCAAAAGTGAGATATTTAAATTATTATTATTTAATCTTGCCATCTGATAATATTAATACCCATATATGATAAACTATATTCCTTTTATATTTATTTTGTAAACCAGCTTTAGTTGCTAACGATTTTATAAAAGAACTGAGGCTCATTAATCGTCCTCTTCTTCATTGGCGTAACACCCCATGGTTTAGCAAGGTTTTCTGCCTACTGGTAGATTTCGAAACATTAGATGCTTCCTTTTAAAGGGTAGGTTTGTTATGCCCTCAACCAACGCCCATACCATGCTGAATATATCGGTTCTCCTTATATCAATGTTTCAGTTTGTTTTGTCGCTCTACGTGATTTTTTTGCATACTTTTTAGGCTTGGGTATATAATTAGACCGGGACCTACAAATTAATGTGGATTCCGAAGCACTGCAAACATCCCTGGACTCGAATCAGGAATTTGTGGTAGCGAGCTTTATAGCGCCAGACACTCGGACATCAGGTCCCCCTTTAATATTACTAGTATTATTACTACTAATGCTAGAAGTAGTAGTAGTAATACTACTAATACAAATACTAGTTAGTTTAGTTATCAACTAAGTCGGACTCCATCGTTATCAATATGGAAATTTAAATAAAATGTATCTCTAAACAATCAGGTTACATTACGTAAAAAAAATAGCATAATCTTTTATTTAAAAACACACAGGTATTATTTAAAATAATTCATTATTTCACACTTTTGATAAAATCATTAACATCGGAAAACAATGGTTTACATAATAGAAATTGATGCGCGATCTAAATTAAATATATATATTCCACTAACTGTGAACACCTTTAAGGAACTGTGTTTCAACTGTGAAACCCAAGAAACCCACACAAAGTCTGGACAGAACTTTCCGCTCGAATGTGCACAATCCTGCAAGAGAGAGAAATAAGAACAGTAGCAGAAAGGTCAACAAGACAGAGACGCACGCCATTGTTCTTGGGACACATTTCTTGGGCGAAGATCCGTTTCTTCTCTCTTTATTGGACATCATCCATTATGCAGGAGCCGCGTCAGGAGACATCAGGACGTGAGAACACCCTCTTCTTGCATCTGGCGAGACAGAGACATCAGAGCAAAGGGGGCGTCCCAAGCTTCATTTGGGAAACGACGTGCGCTGTAGACTCTCCGAAATTTCCAGAAAGCCAAGCGGAAAAAGGAAGATCTCGATGCTCAGTCAGGGAGAACAAAGAGCAGCCGGTTGCAAGTTGGGGTGCTATTTCGGAAGCACAGTGCGTTCATGTGGAGGAATTTAGTTAATATGTCGTGAATTTTTGTTTAGGACGCGGAGGCAGTTGTTGAGCTCTTGTCTTATTAATTTTGTAGCAGATACGGCACCAGTTAATATTATAATGCATTTTGTTTCGGTAGCTTTTGTGGAAGAAAGATTATTAATAAAGAAATGCAGAATTAAGATTCAGAATAACTTTTAATGTGAGGTATTTTAATTGGGATTATTAATTAATATCACAGTCTTATATATATTAATACCAATGATAGAATGGACTGCATTGCTTTTACATCTATTTATTAAACAATTTTTGGTTGATCATCCTTTTTTCTTCATGAGCGTAACAGTCCATGGAAAAAAGGCCGTCTGCCTACTGGCAGATTTGGAACATGAGATGTTTTTACAGGGTTGGTTTGAAAGCTCCACGTTCAGCCGACGGCCATACCAAGCTGAATATACCGATTCTGATTTGATTTTGTTTGTCACTCTACGGTCATTTTGTGCACACATTAGGCCAATTAGACCGGGACCTACACTATAACGTGGATTCCGAACCACTAACAAACATTCATACCATGGTCATGTTTAGAACCTGAAACCTGTAGTTACCTAAGTTTTCGATCACCGAAGTTAAACCCTACTCCAAATTTCTACAGTTATATAAAAGGACCCTACTGTTTAAAATGGATTCTGAACCACTACAAATACTTTAATTGATAACTTTAATTGATATTCATTCATATGAATGATATGCTAGTAAAATCCCATTTAAGATTATCTTAATAGATAGATGCAGCTTGGACATGAAATGCCGTTACTGCACTGTACACCATATCTTCGTCCCTTGATTATGTAGCTGTTAACTATTTAAAAGTTAAAAGTAGTAATAATTGTAGTAAAAAACACTGAATTATAAAAAAAATCTTCTAGTGACAGAATTACTGGAATACATTGAATCTCAACTTAAATGAAAACTGTAGTGTGGTGCAATGTAACGAGAATATAATTGAAATGAAATGTATATAATACAGAAAGACTATATAATGGTTATAAACATTATAAGAAAATATATAGTAGCATACAAATATTACATTGATAGCAGTTACCACCAGAGATTTCAACCTCGTTCTCTGGCCCGTTAAATGAGCTATGATTTGGCCATAAATTGTTTTTCTTGTGTGTGTATTTGTGTGTACAAACAAAAGCATTACGATAATTTCATTTTACTTTCTTTCTGTCATCATCAAAAGTTCCAAGAAGTCATGGTTATGGTCTTGAAAATAGAAATCTCTCCAAAATTGGATATTCGACGTTGGGAGAATTTGAGAAATTAGGTTACTATCTCCCCACTTTGGTAGGCGTATCTCTCAGAGAGATAATTACTTCATCAAGACAGCTCGGCGGATATCTGGCAAGGAACCGAACCTTCCTGTGACGGCGAAGGTCAGATTCCATTCTTAAATGTCCTCCCCCTTTTCTCGCCATTGACCATCGCGCCTGATTAATATATTCGACTTATGACAAACACCATTATAAAAATGGCCCATTGTTGATCTCTTACAAACATAAAAGAAGACAAATTTGTTTTCAATTATTTGCACATCATTTTTCTATACCCTAAAGCTGTGTAGGAGGATATTTTTTTTTTTTTTTCTGAAGGTTGCAACGTTTTTGAAACGTAACCTAATCCTTTCAAAGACTTGTCAAACCTTCTTCTAAGAAGCTATTGTCAAGATATGAAAGAATTTGATATTATTCTTTTGGATACCCAGGGTGCGGTTGAGGAATTGAGTCATTCTTAAAAAGCAAACAATGCAAGGGAGTATTAAAATATGCCTCTTTGTGTTAATGTTTAGCAATAATCTGATAAATGTTATTTTGAGAGGAAGAATCTTGAGTTTTCAAAAGAAAAAACAGAGTTTAAGTTAAAATGGTTTTCCATAAAAAATAAATTTTTTGAGTAATAAAAATATTACTCAGTTATATTTAATATATATAAATATTATAGCTTCATGTAGCTTCATGTAATTAATAGATGAAGATAATAATATGATTAGTATAATTTTGTACACAATATTATAAAAGTGTAAATGTAATTAATAATAAAATAATATATAATAAATTAAATACAAATTAATTTTTAATTAGTAATATATAATTGAAATGTATAACTTATATATCATTTTATTAATTATTATTATTATTTATTTTGTATTATTTTAATGCATTATTTAAATGTGTAATTTATAAGTATATATTACATATATATATATTAATGTTTAATTAGTTAAGTTTATGTATTAATTTTTTTTTATTCTTTCGTAAGAATACATACCAGATTTTTTAAATTATGACTTTCACAAATTTCAACAAATTTGGTTAAATATGAATTTCAATCCTTTATGAAGAGAATAAAATTAATACTTCATTTTTGGAGTTTCGTATTTCGTTCGTTTTCGTTCTTCATTTTTTAAAAATGAAGAACGAAAATTTACAATTAATAAAAATAATATTTTATTTTACAGTTGAATTTTCTTTAATTTTCAATTTATTTCTTTATAAAAACAAAAAGAATGTAGGACGGCTGAATGATTGATAAATAAATTTACTGTATATTTTATGATATTTATCGTATAGAAAAATGATTATTTATTCGTGGAAATGATATTTATCGTATAGAAATGATTATTTTCGTGGAGATGATATTTATCGTATAGAAATGATTATTTTCGTGGAAATGATATTTTTAAAATTGTACCTTTCGTATTTTTGGTTTAAATCTCGAGTGAGAGCTAATAAATAAATAATTTAAAGCGTTATAAGTAAATAATTTAATAAGATTAGATAATTGTTAAGAAATACTAAAAACTAAATAATTAATTTTTGCAAACTGTAATGTTTAAAAAGTAATGTTAGCATGCTAAAGTAATTTTTTATAATATTTTATTAAGAAGCATTTATAAATGCAGAAACGTAGAAAAAATATTTTTAAGCCGCATGTATCGAATGTATGAACACAATTAATTAAATTCGCCATTAAATATTTGTTTATATTTCATTTAAACTTGTTAAATATATATTTAGGGGCATACCGATTTTGGATTACAATGTTGAAGTTCTACTTAATGTATACGTATATATTCTTTAAAGTATTTTGTATCAAAATATCTCAAGCTTAAATACGTCTAAAACGATTTTTGATGATGTTCCTAAATTTACACAATCCATTCGAAGGTAGTTAACAAGATACAAAACATGGGGTAGATAAAAACATATTAAAGACATCACATGGTGCACGCAAGCGTAAATGACGATTTGCAAAGTTGGTATAACAAGCATTTGCACACGACCTTGCCAAGAAATTTCAACACCTGGACCATTACGCCCCTCTTCATGGCAGTTCTGCTTTCACAATTTTTTCGAATCTTCTTTTTTTTTTATTCCTGGTTCGTGGCATTACCTCATTAAGTTCCTATCACGACAGGCACGGCAACAACTTTCATTATCAAATTCCCCTGTCCCCTTTCCTTCGTGTAAGTTCAGAAACAACTACCGAAAAGCATATGGCCTGATGTTTTGAGAAAGATTCTTGACGCTTCTGTTCTGCAGTGCCATTAGATGGATAATGAGGGAAGCTGATGGTTTAATTAAGGAACAGGGACATTGAAGCATTTAGGACGGATTTTTTTCTGGAAGGAAACTTTATTTAGTAGTCTTTTATGGCAATGAAGTTGTTATTTTTAATTCTTGCTAGACGTTGATGTTTGTTGATTTCCTTAAGGATAGGATGGATTCCAATTTTACTAATATTCAGATTTTAACCTCTTTATTGTAGGTTGGTAGGTTGGTTTTTATAGTACAAGGGCAAAGATTTGACCAGTTTGATTATAGTTAAAAAGCTTATTTTAAATATCGAGTTAATCGGCAAAAATAAAATAGACACCAATTTAAAAACACTTCGCAACTTTAAAACTATACAGTACAGTTATTGCTGGATATGGGTGTATTCGCCTTTGAGGACGTAATGGCAATAGTTAAATTCTATAACTTTAAAATTTTCACGAAAGTTGAATTTTTAGCTTCAGAAGAAAAAGGGCGAATATGATTATTGAAATATCAGCATTGAGACGAGATATTGACACAAACATGTCATTTATTCTCTGCCATGTAAAGCAATGAATAAGAAGCAATGATTACAACGCAAAGCCTAAACTACAACTTACCAACTTATAATTTTTTAAAACGATTGACTGTATTCTACTGTTGCCCACATGAGTAAAATTTATTTAAACATTTTCTTTTTTTCTTCAGCACTTGGTCTCCTGTATAGTTCTAGTGCGAATTCGTGGGATCCAGTTTATTAAAAAGTTTTTTTTTTACTCCACGCTTAGTGCACTATTTAACTCTCGTGAGAATGCATGGTGGATCCTTACTTACACATTTTTGGTTTAAAACTATATTACAAGATATTTAAAACATTTTACAGGTGTTTAAAATACATTAATTTTGCATAAAACATTTCAGCAATTGAAATCCCATCCATATTAATTATTGAAATATTTCTAGATACATTTTGTAAAATCTTGAGTGTGGTCTTATGATTTTCAATGTTATTTTATATTTGCCCACTTAGGCAGAATTAAGAATTTACTCCTTGTAGGCAGAATTAAATTTTTTAAATTTCTTTATGTTTGTCTAATTTGAAGTTTTAATTATTTTTTTTCCCATGAAAAGGTTTGTTCATTCTGACTCAAAATTCAAATTATTCAAATTATCTGACTGAAATATAAACTTTCGGAATTCTTGATGAAATGGCCAACAAGCTTTAAAAACTGATGACACACAAACTCAGTTTTTTTCTAATCAAATTTTATAAAAAAAAAATATCAAATAAATACTTTTTTTCCACGATTATTAATTGCCTGAAAAATAACAAATTTGAAATATATATAATTTGCTTCTTTAAATTCCCCAGGATAAGATATTATTCACTACAAGATGATATTCATTTGTGTTTTGTTTTAAGTCTTCATCGACTCCAATTTAAATATTTTAAAATCTTTGGTTTCGTCCTTCTGAAATAACACTTTTCTCTTATACAATACATTTTTCATAGACATTTTCATAATCATTTTCCATAGATAAGAGTAGTGGGTAAAACAAATCTTATTGGGGAAAAATGATACCCCCAAATAAAACCCAGAATTATTTTTATGCAGACTTTACTGGTGCTAATATCCCAGTTATTTTCTTTACTAACTAAAAGTATTGCAAGTTATAATATATTATATATAATAATAACGCTTACCGTGCACTCTGGGTGGCAACTGCGCGATCAGAAAGAGGCGTGAACCAATCTTCATCAGCCTCATTTTGCAAATTATCCCATTTTTTTTTTAGTTTTACCTCTTGAGAAATTACTTATATCCAGTGATTTATTATTGTAATAGAGCACAGTGTTTCAAAATTTCAAAATGTTCTTTTAATGATGTTAAAATCTGTAGAATAGCTAATTTGTCTGTGTTAAGATAGCAAAATGAATAACAAAAATTCCAGCATTAGCTCATGTGTTGAAAAAAAAAAAAGATTTCACGAACTAAGTTCTTTCTTTGTTCCTGAAGTTGTTCTATTATCCAAAGTGCCTTTCACTTATTAGTTTTCCTCAGTTATGTTATGATAGATGTGTTAGGAGTAGTTTTCCCCCTTCATTTGAAATATAGTTTTTGTTTCAATATAATTAAGCTGACTTATCCAAGTTGGCTACCTTAGTTGCAAAACTTTGCTGAAACAAAAAATGAGATCCTCATTTATCACAAATTCGGCAAGCTTTTTGTTAAATTAAAAACGGCAGATTTTACTTCATATTAATTAAAAGTTTGGTTGACCCTTAACCTAAGTATTTTGTTTTTGTATTGCTATGTTGAAGACTTGTATTGCTGTTTTCATTTTTCATCCTTATGTTACAATTCTCTTTTAAAATTAGTTACATTTAGTGATTAATTAATTTTCCACATAATGTACTATCTTCATATTTATTCTCAAGAAACTAATCAGAAAATCTTTCTTAAACTTTTTGTATCTTATTTTTTCGTGTATTTTATGTAAATGAAAATATTCGTAAGCCTGCGGAGTTCACATTTTGTGCATTAATTTTAAATATTAATGTCCAGTGGATGCAAAATTTGTGTAATAAGAGAAATATTATCATTATATTAAAATTATTATGCATTAATCCTTGATAATGACAAGATGACATGTTTCCTCCTAAACACTGATAAGAGTGCCCTTGTGGCTTTCAGGAGAAATGGTCAGTAGGCCTAGAGACTCTCATTCGAGGAGGAAGTACAGCGCAACCTGTACTCCCTCTGAGAAATGTTTAGTTTATAGTCTTTCATCCTGAGAGGAAATATATTTAAAGCAATCCTGTGTATTAGTTAATCTACAGACTCTCACCCGGAGAGGAAGTACATTTCGCTCGTACCTGATTATCGTGTTTTTGGTTCAAAAGTGGAGTTCTTCCACAAACCTATAATTATCTGTCTTCGAAGGTGTTAAATATTGTATGTCTCTTATTGTACGTGTGTGGTGTTTGTGCGCTTGTAAATAAAGTTGTGAGTTCTCCAATATGTCCTCAAGTATCTTAACCCAATCACAACCAGTTACAATCTGTATACCAACCTACACTCTACAAGGTAGAAATTTACGTCATTCTTGGAAAAAAGAGAAGCATTTATACCATCGAATAATATGAACTTTTATCAGCATTTAACACAGAATCCTATAGTAACCTCTACTAATACGGGTGATGATCAGGGCTTTGTAGAAGCAAATCTACTTATCCAAAATCAATATTAGGAAATCATATGGATGTGTAGTCGAGAAAGTAGTCATGTTAAAAAAGGAATGAATTGATATTAAACGTCACACTATGGTCTTTCGTTGTTTGACACTGTAAGCTGCTGCAAATTGATCAATATTCATCAACCTAAGCATGATAACTAATCATTTAAAAGTTTTTAAAATTTAAATTCAATAAAGAAATTTTGTTTATGACATTATAGTCAGACTTTATTGAAAACTCTCAATTAATTTTCAGAATTTTTTTAGATCAAAATAAAATATTTGTCCTCGTAATTTTAATTGTGCCGTTGATTTTAAATTTTTTTTAACTACTACAATATTTGTTATTATTTGAATTTAAATACAAGCAACTCAATAAATAATATATGTTGTTAAATACTGTAAAAGTAGAAGATAAAGGGTATAATCAAATGCATATTTAGAGAATATCTCTTTAAATAAAAAAATACAAAACTTAAATGCCGATAATAACAATTTCCCTAAAAATGTCATTGAATCTTCTGTACGCATTTGCAAATGGCATTTAAATATTCCAGATTCTCAAATGAACTAATCAAATTCTACTTCCTTCTCATCTTTCTAAAGATTGGGGAAAATCCACAATTAGAAACATCCTTTTCCGCGACACTTCACAAGGAATCTCCCCAAGTTCTTCTGCAAAAGCAATGCGATTATTCAGCCTTAAAGGAAACCGACCAGAAACAAAAGGGAAAACGAATATGCTTTTCTTCCAGTACAGCCCCTGACGCGAATAACACAAGCCTGTCACGTCGGGAACATGCTAATTATCCATTACCCCTTCCAGACAACTTCTGTTCGTGTAGTAGTCCTTTCCAAACCCAAAGGTTCTCCCAAAAGCAAACCCCGACCTTCGCTGCATGCTGTTTTCGAAAGGTTTCCTTAATTCAATTAGAATCTTTATTTTAATTAGACGTCCTGCACGATGTGTGTTATGTGCTGTGTTCAATTTCATGCAACAGCGTTCCCTGCGGCGTTCGGAAGAAATAATCAGTCGGCCTCGAAACTGTCATCCGAGAGGAAATAGAGCGCAACCTCGGACCTGAAGACTGTGGTACCAAAGATCAAACCGCTAGCCAATTGGCCATCATGCCACTTTCGGCTTAGATTGGTTTGGTTTTGTCGCTCTACGGTCATATTGTGCACACTTTAGATTAAACAGACTGGGACCTACAGTTTAAAGTGGATTCCGAACCACTACAAACATCCATGGCACCCCGGGACTCGAACCCGAAACCTGTGATGCCGAGTGCCAGAGCGCTAGCCACTCGGCCGTTCAGGTCCCTTTCGGCTTAGAAGTGGTGTCTTTCCACGAATCTAAATGTTTCTGCACAGTTGATTTTAAATTCTTTTGAGTATAACTGTATTTGCTATTATTTAAATTTAAATACAAATAACTCAATAAATAATATATGCTGTTAAATAATGTAAAAGCAGAAGATAAAATGTATAATCAAAGAAATGTTCGGCGGTTTTCTCTTTTTATTCAAAGCACAAAACTTAAATCTCGATAATAACAATTTCATTGTAATTGTCAATGAATCTTCTGTACTCAGTTGCAAATGATGGCATTTAAATATTCCAAATTCTCAAATGAACTAATCAAATTCTATTTTCCTTCTCATCTTTCGAAAGCCACATTCGGAAGCCATCCTTTTCTGCGACACTTCACAAGGAATCTCCCCAAGTTCTTCTGCAAAAACAATGCGATTATTCAGCCTTAAAGGGAAACCGACCAGAAACAAAAGGAAAACGAATCTGCTTTTCTTCCAGTACAACCTCGACGCGAATAACACAAGCCTGTCACGTAGGGAACATGCTAATTATCCATTACCCCTTCCAGACAACTTCTGTTCGTGTAGTCCTTTCCAAACCCAAAGCTTCTCCCAAAAGCAAACCCCGACCTTCGCCGCATGCTGTTTTCGAAAGGTTTCCTTAATTCAATTAGAATCTTTATTTTAATTAGCACGTCCTGCACGATGTGTGTGTTTTGTGCCTGTGTTCGATTTCATTCCATCCCCCTTCACCCCTCCACCCCTTTCTTCTTTTAGGTTCGTGGGAACACAGAAGATTCGGTTAACCTTGCTCGTGTCTTGTCAGTATGTCACGAGATGGGCTTGATGGTGTAATTAACACTTTCGATTCTTCAAGGTTGGGTTGTAATCCGGAATTAAAGAGGATGTAAATTGAAAAACAGAATGATGATGATGTTGTTTGGTTTTAATAACTGTAATTAGCAATGATTACGATGAGTAATTCGGATTTTGGAATGGAGAATCTGTCAGCATTTATTCTTAAATCTGGTGAAACGTCATGGGAGAAATATTTGGATGCATCTTCGCAGCAAAAATAGAATTAGCAATTAGTCGCTTTAATTATAAGATAGTGTATTAAATTCATAATTCCTTCATATCCCAAGTGTGCATTAATTATGACACTGTAGCAAATATATGTAATTTACCCTTTGCATCGTTGGAATTATTATAAATATTAAATATTTATAAAGTAACTCATACTAAATTGTATATTTATATTTAGCAATAATTTTTAAACCAAATTATTCATGGACAATAATTAAAAGGAAGTAGAGTGAAATGTTTTATTTATTTATACTTATTAATGTATATTAGAAAAATGTGAAATAATAGAAGATTATGCGCTTAATTCTTTAAATAATTGTAAATATGGAGACATTTTAATGAATAAATGTCACAAAGTTGTTTGTTCTACGGAAAGAAAATTAAAAACTTCTCTAACGTATTTGATTATGGGAGACGCTTTAACATTTATTCTTAATAACAATAATAATAATAATTATAATTGATAATTTTAGTATTTAATTGTTCTAGTAATATCGTTTTTGGAAGAAATCGTTAAAACTTATTCCACTGCTGTGACCGTGCTTCCACTTACACACTGGGAGGCCTGATTTCCAATTGACTAGCTCTCTGGCCTTTGATACCACAGGCTTCAGGGTCGAATCCTGGCAGTGGTATGGATGTTTATTAGCTGTTCGGAATCTACATTAAACTGTAGGTCCCGGTGTGCTCGCCAAAGTGTGCACATAATGACCGTACAGCGAAAAACCAAATCTACACACTGGCAAGAACGCCTCATGTGGCATTCAGGCGAAATAGTCAATCGGCGTCGAGACTCTCACCCGAGAGAAAGTACAATGCAAGTTGCACACTTGCTGAGAAACGTTTAGTTTATAGTCTCTCATGCCGGGATGGAATATATTTGGACAGTAGTTGGCTGACTCTCACCCGGAGAGGTAGTATATTTCGTGCACCCTGCGCATGACTAAGTATCGGGTTTTTGGCTTACAATTGTAATCCTTGCACGAAACTATAATTATCTGTCTTTAAATGTGTTAAATATTATATGTTTCTAATTATATGTGTGTGGTGTTTGTGCGTGAGAAAAGCTGTGAGTGTTCTAGTCTGTGCCTCAAGTATCTCAACCCAACCACACCTAGTTACAATCTGGTTGCCCAACCTGGACTTTACTCAGTTAGATTAGAACCTTAGCTGTTCAAAAGTTGAGTGACTTGTCTACAAATAAAAGAGTGTAAAATTATTATTTGGGAATTTCATTAATTTAAGATATCTTTTTTCAGCATAATGTTATTTCAGTTTAGCGTTAAAGAAATATTTTATGATTATATTATGCAACAAAATGTCATTTGAGTTTATGTAATTAGTATCGTAATTTGATGTATTAGTTATGTAATTTGATTTACCCATTTATCAATAGAATTATCAGAAGTATTAGATGTGGTTTGATTTGCTTGTTATAAGGTTTCCAGAGTCTGTGTGTTTTCGGTTAATTGCATTCAAAGAAATTGAAGATATTTTTGAATTTCTAAGAACAGTGTCCAGTAATTTATTCTTTTTTTTGTAAAAAAATATAATATTTCAGGTGATTAACATTAAATTTTACTTAGCAACATTATTTAAAAGGTTAACATTAAATTCAAATTTGAATGAACATGAAAACTAAACTCGTTTATTAATTTCAATTCATCATGTGTGACCATATTTTATCATTTTTTTTTCGTTAAAAGAACTTATTTAGTATAATTTTAAGTGATGATTAAATTAACCTCTATAAACATATCCTCAAATAATATTTCGAGAAAATTGAAGCGATATTTTTGTCTGGAAGTCAGACAAATTGAAATACTGAGGTTGGCAAACAGTCCATTAGGCTTATAGTAGTACATATTTCATACAAGGCTTCATTAAAAGCACGTGAGAAATTAGTACTTATTATAAGTAATTGTTCCTCAAATGAAAGCTTCTTGTGGATAATTTGTTTAAATAATAATTTATTCTCCAACCTATTAACTAATTTTCTTTTCACTCATTTTTTTATGGTGGGTTAGGAGCTCGCACAATAAATGAGAATGTTTGATGCTCACATATGATAAAAATTGTTTGAAATAGTATTTCATTTCATTTTAAATGAAGTAAGAAGTATTTCATGATTATAATGTTTAATATAAGGAATTATAATTATTGAATTTTTTTTTTTTTTTTTCATAAAATTTATCACTAACTTTTACTATTTTTTAGCTATTACTATTATTTACTATTTTTTTTTTGTCTTGGTAGGTATTTTAGCCTTTTTTTTTTATCTCACGAGAAGAGTTTTGGCATTTCATTCCCAGGAGAGAGGAATGTATATTATTTGGAAAAATATATGATAAACCCATGACTCAAATTTGACAGCAGATGATATTTATTGTGGGTAGTTATATTGTGTGCAATTAGAGTTTTGTACTAATGAGAACAACCTGTCACTCAGATATCGATAGCAGATATTCGATATCATGTATAATGAGGAAATTAGTGAATGCCTGTGTGACCTTCACAGATTGACTATGATATACTATGAGTTGTCTATCGTGTTTGATAATTGACCATGTGCTGGAAAATGTCTACTCCAATGAGAAATCAGGAAAGCTAACTGCCTCTTTTGACGAATTTTCTTAAAGGGAAGTTTTTGGTGAAGAAGGGAGAGAATTCTGCGACGAGTCTACCAGAAGTATTTTTTACCCGCTGAATAGGCAGGAATTTTCCGCCTGTTTTAATAGTGAGCCGCATGTGGTTTCGTGTATTGCATTGCTTGATAATTGGTTTGCCGCAGGCCTGTGCATTAGATTCGTCGTAGACTCGAGAACTCAGAAAATTTAACTCGAGAATCAAATTATCTTTAATTTCCATTTCTTGTAAATAGACATTATATATATACACTGAAGTGACAAAAGTCATGGGATACCACTTAATATCGTGTCGGCCTTCTTTCGCCCGGCGAAGTGCAGCAACTCGACGTGGCATGGACTCAACAAGTCGTTGGAAGTCTTCTGCAGGAATATTGAGCCATGCTGTCTCGATAGACGTCCATAATTGTGAAAGCGTTGATGGTGCTGGATTTTGGGCACGAACAGACCTCTCGATGATGTCCCATAAATGCTCGATGGGATTCATGTCGGGCGATCAAGGTGGCCACATCATTCGTTGGAATTGTCCAGAATGTTCTTCAAACCAATCGCGAACAGTTGTGGCCCGGTGACATGGCGCATTGTCATCCATAAAAATCCCATCGTTGCTTGGGTACATGAAGTCCATGAATGGCTGCAAGTGATCTCTAAGTAGCTGAACATAAGCATTTCCAGTCAATGTTCGGTCCAGTCGCACCAGAGGGCCAAGTCCATGCCATGGAAAAACAGCCCACACCATTACCACCAGCTTGAACAGTGTCTTGCTGACAGTTTGGGTCCATGACTTCGTGGGGTCTGCGCCACACTCGAACCCTACCATCAGCTCTTACCAACTGAAATCGTGACTCATCGGACCAGGCCACGGTTTTCCATTCATCTAGGGACCAACCGATATGCTCACGTGCCCACGAGAGTCGCTGCAAGCGATGTCGTTCTGTCAGTAAAGGCACTCGAGTCGGTCTTCTGCTGGAATAGCCCAAGAAAGCCAAATTTCTCCGCACAGTTCTAACAGACAAGTTCCTTGTACGTCCCACATTGATTTCTGCGGTTATTTGACGCAGTGTTGCTTGTCTGTTAGAATTTACGACTCTTTGCAGACGTCGCCGGTCTCGGTCGTTAAGTGCAGGCCGTCGACCACTGCGCTGTCCATGGTGGGATGTTATGCCTGAAATGTCATACTCTCGGCACACTCTTGACACAGTGGATCTGGGAATGTTGAATTCCCTAACGATTTCCGAAATGGCATGACCCATGCGTCTAGCTCCAACTAACATTCCGCGTTCAAAGTCTGTTAATTCCCGTCGTGCGGTCATCATCACATCAAAACCTCTTCACATGAATAACTTGAACAGAAATGAAAGCTCTACGAAAGCACTGCGCATTTATCCCTGTTCTACGCGATGCTACTGCCATCTGAAAATTTGCATATTGCTATCCCATGACTTTTGTCACTTCAGTGTATATATATATAATCTTTGTAAATTTTATTTTACAAAAGTGTTCTTTAACTTAATTTAAGTGTTCTTATGAACCTGCAAGTAGCCTTCTTCTTGAAGCCGTTATAAGTCTAATATAGGCAGAGACCTTACAGTGAATTCGAAATACTTAATAAGAAGAAAATAACTACATCATTTTCACAAATAGCACTGTTATTTATATTCATGTTAAGCATTTAATTATAAGTATTTATTAATCTAATTGCTTTTTCTCTATCGTAAAATTTGTACATGAAATTAGCCATGTGAGTGAAAAAATATGGCTATCCTAATTTGAAAAGCACACGATTGCGACTGAGATACCTGTGATATTTGCTTGATTCTTATGGCACGAACTCATTAATTTACTCAAGAACACTTAATTATTTTTCAAAGTATCTCTATGCAAAGCAAACCAAACTCGTTAAACTTGTTTGAAGATTGATTACAAACATGATGGTTTCCAACTGTTTCTAGCTACCGTAAATTATTATTGAATTTTTTTTTTTGTTTTTTATTATTGAGGCAGGTGTTATTTAGATATGCTTTGTTCATACTTGGATTCTGTAATTCTTATCTTCATATGTGATTATATTTTGATTTATGTAAGGAAGTAATTTTTTTTTTAATTGATATATCAGGATTTGAAAGGTGGCGTTAATAAGTTTTGTGTTGGTAACAATGTTATTCATTTTTGATTGTGAAATGGTTAAAATTAGTAAATTGAATGTCAAAGAAGTAGATTTATTTTTGATATTTTTGTGATGTATGTAAAAGGTACTTGTTAAATTCTTGCTCGAAGTTTTGTTTTTGATACATTCAAATTTCAGAAATAAAAGTAATAAACTAATCCAATTCATATTAGATTTTTAATTTAAGTTTAAAATATGTGTTAAAACTTAAATATTTATTATTATACATCTTTAAATTCTAATTCTATTCAGATATCTTTTATTCTATTTAACCATATTTCAAGCAATGGAAAATATATTTAAACAAGTTTTAAACTTTTTTAAAGACAATTGTCTGGTAATTCAAACAGCTGAAAAGCTAACAAGATAAAAGAAACTTTACAAATTTGAAAAATTCAATAATTTAAAATAATTCCAACAACTTAATATTTTTATGCAATTGTTTGTAATTTGATATATTATCTATTAAAATGGCGATTAATATCGATTTAAATGGTGATAACTTTAAACAACTACAAAAATTACAACTTTTACAACTACAAAAATACAACTTTAAACTTTACAAATACAAAAATTATATTTTTCTACAAATACTTATTTTAAGAATATTATATCCGATATTTATTTGCATTTATAATTAATGAATAGGTATAAAAATATCACTATCATATCAAAAAAATTATATATTTGACTTCTCTTCTATGAAGTTGATCGTTGTATAGATTCTATTTTGAGTAAAATAAAATTAGAAAATTCTTTGGAATTCCTTGAAACGTTTACCTCATTATAACTCGTATAATTTTTTTATTTTATTTAAAATCTAATTTAAATTATTAATTTATTTATTTGTATTTCAAACATATCAACATTGAAACTGAATAATCAAAAAGCAATTTTTTTTTTCTGCCGTGTTCAAAAAATATATATTATCTGATTCATTAAAATATTTTTTATAATTAAAGAAAAACTAATAATTGAATTGCTATTTATTATAGATTACAGTCATCCTATTCATAATTACTTTTAATATATATATATTCTTAATTGGACTAATTTCATCTGTTAAAAATTTTTAGAGGATTCCTTAGAGAAATTAAAAACATTAGAACGAATAAATATAATTAGTGCTCTCCAAGACAATAAATTCATGTAATGCAAATTTTTGAAGCAATTTATAAATACAAAATTTAAGCTAATTTTCCGAATTAAATAGTCTAATTTAAACAACAGTTAAACTGGCGAATATAGTTAATTGATTTGTATTTGGTAATGATAAGTAAATTATTGCATTGTTAATGAAAATTAAATTTTTTTATGGTAATATAATTGCAAAGTAGCTGAACTTTATTATTCCTTTTAACTGTTGAAATTTTTCATAAAATGTTCTTAAAAAGTATTGTAATAATATTTCCCTGTATTACTCTTGTTTTGTTTCATATTCTGAAATAAAATTATAAATTCTCATATTTAAAAGCCTATTCACTATGCCATTCCTAACTACAATCAAAAATTGTATTAATTTAATTCCCAATTTGAAAAAGATAAAATAATCAGTATAAGATAATCATCCTTAATGAAAGTATACAAATTTTTAGCAATATAAATAACTAAGTATAAGTATACAACATCATACTTTTTAAACCAAAAATACCAGTTATAATTACAATACCAGTCTGTAAGTTACACAAAACAACTTAAATATTACAAAGTTTTTATAATCAATCATGACAAACTCATCAATCAGTTACATATATGATAAAAAAATTATCATTTATTTACAACAAAAGTTACTTACAAGATAAAGTTTCAGTTTTTATTGTAGATAAATGCTAGTAGAACTAAACATAAGTGTACAACATAATACTACTTAAACCAAAAATATGAGCCTGTAAGATACACTCAAACAACTTAATCATAATAAACTTTACAAAGTTTCCAATAACAAAGTTATTATAATTAATCATGGCAAAATGATCGCAGCAAAATCATCAATCAGTTACATATATCTAGATAAAAATTTATTATAATCATAACAAAAGTTACAAGATAAAATTTGTTTTCTTGGTAAATAAATGCTAACAGAAATAAGTATCATTGTACAACATAATAATTCTTAAACCAGAAATACTTGTTATAAAAATATTACCAGCCTGTAAGTTACGCAAAGAACTTAATCATAACAAATATTGCAAAGTTATTAAAATTAATTATGACAAAATGATTATTGCAAAATCTTCAATCAGTTACATATATCAATATGAAAAAATCATCATAATAATAAAAAGTTATTTACAAGATAAAAGTTTCACTTTTCTTTGTAGATAAATACTGCAGAACAAAGTATAAGTGTACAACTTAAAAACTGGTAGTTTTGGTTTAAGAAGTATTGACAATAACACCAGTCTGTAAGTTACACAAAACAACTTAATCGTAACAAACATTAAAAGTTCCGAAAACAAAATTATTATAATTAATCATGACAAAATCATCAATCAGTTACATATATCTATAAAAAAAATTATCATAATCATTACAAAATTTACGAGATAAAAATTTTTTCTTGGTAGATAAATGCTAGTAGAACAAAGTATAAGTGTACAACATAATACTTCTTGAACCAGAAATACCAGTTACAATGATCAGCTAACATCTTAAATGATTTAGCTCGCCATTTAGCAGTACAATAAATTAGGAACAGCAAAATGGCATCTGCCGAAGTTCAATCCTTAATGTCCTCTCTATAACAAAGATATCTGCTCTATCATCCCATCCTACTTGGACACCCATCATCTTCTCTATTGAATCGGTGGCAACTGAAGCTGCCAAATGTGTCTAACCACCAATTTCTTCCTCTGCAATGATTCACTTATAAAACTTCTGTACTCTTTGAACCCATCACCTGAAGATAAATTTCCAAGGTCCTACCCCACACCGCAGCTTGATGCATCGCTTTGCTATCTTATTGCGATTCCGGCTTTAATGGCTCTCCGGACGATTTTCATCCGGCCAGAATAATCAGTGTGATAGTCCGGACTTGATGATAGCAATTGTTATCCTCCCGGATGGAAAATAAACTTCTCTCGCTTCTCTTCACCCCCCACCTCTTTATTTCTTTCCCTTGCAGCAGTAGAGGGTTTCATTGATATTTATGGCAGAGACATTTGTTTGTATTTATCTGTTAGAGGAACATTTTAAGTAGTTGCTGTTGTTTCGCGTGGAATAGTAGTTGCGTTGCTTACCTCAGTGTAGTTGTTGCAAATGGAAAATAAATGTAGCTAGTTGTTGTTTTATCTTTGTAAGTGATCCATTTGCGAGAAATCTATTTAACTGAGGAAAGGATCTATAATAATTTCTATCAAGGATTCTTAATTTGGATCTCATATGTTGATCCATTTTCGCATCAAATGAAAAATCTGGATATCGTTTTAATGGCATTTTTAAAAGTATAAAATATAATAAAAGTAAATCAGCTACACTAAAACAATTAATGCAAAATTATGCACGTGCTTTATAATATACATATAGTAGTGATAGGTGGAATAGTGGTAGCATTGCTTACTTTGGGGGATACACATGGTTGGAGTCAAAGTGTAGTTGTTGCAAATTCAAAAATAAATATAGCTGGTTGTTGTTTAAGCTTTATAAGTGATCCATTTGCAAGTAAACTATTTAGCTGAGGAAAGGATTTATAATATTTTCTATCAAGTTCTCCGTCAAGTTATACAGAACAACTTAATCATAAAAACATTACAAAGTTTTAATAACGAAGTTATTATAATTTTTATAATTAATCCTGACAAAAAAGGATCACAGTAAAATCATCAGTCAGTTAAATATATACAGATAAAAAAAATTATCATAAATATAACAAAAAGTTGCAAGATAAAGCTTGTTTTCTTCCTAGATAAATTCTAGTAGAACGTAATACTTGGTAAACAAAAAATTCCAGTTATATTGGTAATACCAGTCTGTAAGTTACACAAAAAACATAATCATAACAGATATTATGAAGTTATTGTAATTTATCATGACAAAAATGATCGAGTAAAATCATCCCAATCAATATCAATCACATATGATTATGATAAATTTTTTTTTATATAGATACATTTACAAGATAAAGTTTCAGTTTTCTTCGTAAACCAGAAATACCAGTTATCATGATTAGTTGGCATCTGAAATGATTTAGCTTGCCATTTAGCAGTACAATAAATTAGGAACTGCAAAATGACATCTGCCAAAGTTCAATGCTTAATGTTCTCTCTATAACAAAGATATCTGCTCTATCATCCAATCCTACTTTGGACACCCTCCACCTTTCCTATTGAATTGGTGGCTGTCAAATGTGCGTAACCACAATTTCTTCCTCGCAATGAGCCACTTGTAAAACTCCTCTACTCCTTGAACCCATCACCTGAAGATAAATCGCCAATGGTCCCACTCCCACACCACATCTGATGCATCGCTTTGCTATCTTATTGCGATTCCGGCTTTAATGGCTCTCCGGACGATTTTCATCCGGCCAGAATAATCAGTGTGATAGTTCGGACTTGATGATAGCAATTGTTATCCTCCCGGATGGAAAATAAATTTCTCTCGCTTCTCTTCACCCCCCAATCCCCCCTTTTTTTATTTTTTTCCCTTGCACCATCAGTGGATTTCATTGAGATTTATGACAGAGGCATTTGTTTCGGTATTTATCTGTTAGAGGAACATTTTAAGTAGTTGCTGCTGTTTCGCGTATAATGGTAGTTGCGTTGCTTACCTGAGGGGTAAGCATGGTTGGAGTCAAAAGTGTAGTTGTTGCAAATGGGGAAATAAATGTAGCAGGTTGTTGTTTAATCTTTTGCAAGTGATCCATTTGCGAGAAAACTATTTAGTCGAGGAAGGATTTATAATAATTTATATCAATGATTCATCTGAATCTCATGTATAACATTCTACTTCTTACATAAAAATACCAGTTATAATGATGGTACCAGTCTGTAAATTACACAAAACAACTTAAACATAACAAACATTACAGAATTTTGAAAACAAATTTATTGTAATTAATCATGACAAAATGATCCCAGCAAAATCATCAATTAGTTAAACATATCTAGATAATTTTTCATTATCATAACGAAAGTTACTTACAACATAAAGTTTCAGTTTTCTTCGTAGATAAATGCTAATAGAACTAAGTATATGTGTAGACTTCGTAAACCAAAAGGTTATATTGATAATAACAGTCTGCAAGTTACATAAAACAACTTAATCACAACAAGTATTTTAACGATTAAAAAACCAAGTTATTATAAATAATCGTGACAATTTGATAGCAGCAAAATCGTAAATCAGTTACATATATCTAGTTAAAAATTTTATCATTATCTTATAAATAATTTTTGTTATGATAAAACTTATGTTTTCTCTGGTGATAAATTCTACTAGAATTAAGTATAAGCGTATAGCTTTATACTTCTTAAATCAAAAATATCAATTATAATGATGATACCAGTCTGTAAGTTACACAAAAGAACTTAATTATAAGAAACGTTTTACAAAGTTATTATAACTAATAGTGACAAAATCAATCAGTTACATATATCTCGATAAAAATTTATCACAATCGTAACAAATGTAACATTTTTTTCTTGGTAGATAAAATGCTAGTAGAACAAAGTATAAATGTGCAACATGATACATCTTAAACCAGAAATACCAGTTATAATGATTAGCTAACATCTGAAATGATTCAGCTCGCCATTTGGCAGAACAATAAATAAGGAACAGCAAAATGGCATCTGCCAAAGTTCAATGCTTAATGTTCTCTCTATAACAAAGATATCTGCTCTATCATCCAATCCTACTTGGACAACCTCCAGCTTCTCTATTGAATCGGTGGCTGTCAAATGTGTCTGACCACCAATTTCTTCCTCGCAATGAGTCACTTATAAAAACTCCTTGAACCCATCACCTGAAGATAAATTTCCAGGGTTCTACTCCCACGCCACAGCTTGATGCATCGCTTTGCAATCTTATTGCGATTCCGGCTTTAATGGGTCTCCGGACGATTTTCATCCGGCCAGAATAATCAGTGTGATAGTCCGGACTTGATGATAGCAATTGTTATCTCCCGGATGGAAAATAAATTTCTCTCTCTTCTCTTCACCCGAACCCCTTTTTATTTCTTTTCCCCAGTGTACTAGTAGAGGGTTTCATTGAGATTTATGACACATTTGTTTCGTATTTATCTGTTAGAGGAACATTTTAAGTAGTTGCCGTTGTTTCGCGTGGAATAGTAGTTGCGTTGCTCACCTCAGGGGGATAGCATGGTAGAGTCAGAATTGTAGTTGTTGCAAATGGGAAAATAAATGTAGCTGTTTGTTGTTTAATTTTTGTAAGTGATCCATTTGCGAGACAACTATTGAGCTGAGGAAAGGATTTATAATAAATTCATGTTTGGGAAAATTGCAGCACCATGAAGGAATCGCCATAATTGAATGAAATTTAATACACAGTTGAGTGGCTGTGGTACAAATAAATGATTAAATGTTCAGAGCAAACAAACAATAACAAGAGATCGGAATCAGTATTTTGTGTAGCCACCAAGCTCCGCAATAAGTGCTGCTACGACGTGGCAGGGAGTCAAACAAATTTTGAATGTCTGCCTGAGGAAGAGCATTCCATATTGTTTGTATGCGCACCCAAAGTTCGTCTGCAGAAGCAACAGGACGAGGATCACGAGCGAGACGCCGATCAACGAAATCCCACACATGTTCAATCGGTGACATATCCGGGGGAATGCGCAGGCCAAAAGGAAAAAGCTGTACCTGCCACGTTGCAAAAGAAGGATTGAACAGTCCTAGCGATATGAGGGCGGGCATTGTTCTGTTGAAATACAGCACCTGGCAAGGTTTGAAGGAAGGGGAAGGCTTGGGGCTGTAGAACTTCTCTGATGTACCGGTTGCTGTTCAGATTGGCCACAATTCTTAGCAATTGAGATCGTCCATGATATGCTATGGCACCCCAGACCATAGCTCCGGGTGTTCGTCCACTGTGGCGTTCGATAATGCACTCCGAAAGGTGGCGTTCACCGGCATAGCGTCTGACACGAATGCGGCCATCATGGTACCACAAATTAAAGCGGGATTCGTCAGAAAACACGATATGCTGCCAATCAGCAAGCTAGTCTCTATTCTGAGCGGCCCATTGTAGCCGCAGGCGGCGATGGTTTAGTGTGAGAGGATCCTGTATAAAGTAGTCCTTGCGCGCAGTCCACGCTGCAGCAGACGTCTACGAATTGATGGAGCTCACAATGAAACACCTGTAGCTATCGACCACTGTGCTGCCAATTGTCTAGAGGAAGCTGTACGGTCTGTTAGCGCCATGCGGACCAGGTGTCTATCATCGCGAGCTGACGTCACATTTCGGGGTATACTCCCAGATTTCCGAGTTGTCCGACATTCGTCCGTCCAATGCTTCCAAGAAGCATCACTGTGCTGCTGTTACGCTGCACACGAGCGGCTACTGCACGATAAGAAATTCAGCTTCACGAATGCCAATGATTCTTCCCCGTTCAAACTCTGTAAGTTGTTCAAATCTCGCTCTCTTTCATCGAAGAGGCATAAGTAACGATTGAGATAACGTTTACCACTAGCAAATAACCACCGATAACCATACACGCCTCGCTACAGTCGTCTATTTATTCGGATCCATCCGCCGTTCAGAGGGCGCTGCTCAGCATACGCATGCGCTACAGATTTGAAATTCTAATCATTTGCATATCATGCGCTAATTTCCATTTCCTGAAAATTTCAGCTCACTCGCCTAAGTCCTTCATGTTGTTGCAATTTTCACAAGCATGAGTTTATTTTCTATTAAGTATTCTCAACCTGAATCTCATGTATGGATCCATTTTTGCATGAAAAGAAAGATATTGACCTCCATCATAATATAATATTTTTAAAAGTATAAAATATAATTGAAGTATATTAATTACAATTAATGAAAAGTTATGCTCGTGCTTTATAATTTTAGTTGGGATAATAGTTGCATTGCTTACTTTAGGGGATAGCATGGTGAAGTCAAAAGTAAAGTTGTTGCAAATGGGAAAATAGCTGTGACTTATTGCTGTTTAATCTGTACTAGAAATCCATTTGCCTGAAAACTATTTAGCAGAGGAAAGGATTTATAAAATTTTCTCACAAGGATTCACCTGGATCTCATGTACAACATTCTAATTCTTAGACCAAAAATACCAGTTATAATGATGATACCAGTCTGTAAATTACACAAAACAATTATCATAACATAGAATTTCAAAAACAAAGTTATTATAATTAATCATAACAAAATCATCAATCAGTTGCATATATCTAGATAAAGATTTATCACACTCATAACAAAAGTTACTTACAAGAAAAAAAAGTAGATAAAGTAAAAAGTAGATAGTAGTATCTTGGTAGATAAATGCTAGTAGAACAAAGTATACAATATATGCTAGTATACAATATAGTGTTTCTTGATCCAGAAATACCAATTATAATGATCATGCTAACATCTCAAAAGATTTAGCTCGCCTTTTAGCAGTACAATAAATTAGGAACTGCAAAAATGGCATCTGCCAAAGTTCAATGGTTAATGTTCTTTCTATAACAAAGACATCTACTCTATCCTCCAATCCTACTTGGACACCCCTCCACCTTCTCTATTGAATTGGTGGCTGTCAAATGTGTCCAACCACCAATTTCTTCCTCGCAATGAGTCCCCTTATAAAACTCCTCTACTCTTTGAAGCCATCACCTGAAGATAAATTTCCAGAGGTCCCCACCCACACCACAGCTTGATGCATCGCTTTGCTATCTTATTGCGATTCCGGCTTTAATGGCTCTCCGGACGATTTTCATCCGGCCAGAATAATCAGTGTGATAGTCCGACTTGATGATAGTAATTGTTATCCTCCCGGATGGAAAATAAATTTCTCTCGCTTCTCTTCCCTCCCCCACGCTTTTTATTTCTTTCCCTGCACCAGCAGTGGGTTTCATGGAGATTTATGGCAGAGACATTTGTTTCGTATTTATCTGTTGGAGGAACATTTTAAGTAGTTGTTGTTGTTTCGCGTTGGAATGGTAGTTGCGTTGCTTACCTCAGGGGATACACATGGTGGAGTCGAAACTGTAGTTGTGGCAAATGGGAAAATAAATGTAGCTGGTTGTTTAATCTTTGTAAGTGATCCATTTGCGAGAAAACTATTTAGTCGAGGAAAGGATTTATAATATTTTCTATCAAGGATTCTCTGTCAAGTTATACAAAACAACTTAATCATAAAAACATTAAAAAGTTCTAGTAACGAAGTTATCAAAATTTATAATTAATCATGACAAAAAAGATCACAGCAAAATCATCAATGAGTTACATATATCTAGATAAAAAATTTTCATAATCATAAGAAAAGTTACTTACAAGATAAAGCTTGTTTTCTTCGTTGATTAATGCTAGTAGAACATAATATTTGGTAAACAAAAAATACCAGTTATTATAGTAATACCCGTATGTAAGTAACACAAAACAACTTAATCATAACAGACATTACGAAGTTATTATAATTAATCATGACGAAATGATCGGAGCAAAATCATCAATCAATTACATATGAACATGATAAATCTTTTATATAGATGTAACAAAAGTTATTTACAAGATAATGTTTAAGTTTTTTTCGTAGATAAATCCTAGTAGAACTAAGTATATGTGCCCAACATAATACTTCTTAATCCAAAAATACAAATTACAATAATAATAAAACCAGAATGAATTTTATACAAAACGATTTAATCATGGCAAACATTAACAAAGTTAATATAATTAATCCTGACAATATGGCCACAGGAAGATCATCAATCAGTTACATACATCTAGATAAAAATTTATCATAATAATAACAAAAGTTTCAAATAAGATTAAGTTCCAGTTTTCTTCGTAGATAAATGCTAGTTGGTCTTAGTATAAGTGTGCAATATAAAACCTCTTAAACCAGAAATACTAGCTATAATGATTAGCTAACATCTCAAATAATTTAGCTCGCCATTTAGCAATACAATAAATTATAAACCACAAAATGGCCTCTGCCAAAGTTCAATGCTTAATGTTATCTCTATAACAAAGATATCTACTCCATCATCCAATCGTACTTGGACAACCTCCAGTTTCTCTATTGAATCGGTGGCTGTCAAATGTGTCTGACCACCAATTTCTTCCTCTCAATGAGTCACTTATAAAACTCCTTGAACCCATCACCTGAAGATAAATTTCCAAAGGTCCCACTCCTACACCACAGCTTGATGCATCGCTTTGCTATCTTATTGCGATTCCGGCTTTAATGGCTCTCCGGACGATTTCCATCCGGCCAGAATAATCAGTGTGATAGTCCGGACTTGATGATAGCAATTGTTATCCTCCCGGATGGAAAATAAATTTCTCTCGCTTCTCTTCACCCCCCTTTTTATTTCTTTCCCCTGCATCAGCAGTGGGTTTCATTGAGATTTATGCCAGAGACATTTGTTTCGTATTTATCTGTTGGAGGAACATTTTAAGTAGTTGCTGTTGTTTCGCGTTGGAATGGTAGTTGCTGTTGTTCACCTGAGGGGATACACATGGTGGAGTCAAAAGTGTAGTTGTTGTAAATGGGGAAATAAATGTAGCTCGTTGTTGTTTAATCTTTGTAAGTGATCCATTTGCGAGAAAACTATTTGCTGAGGAAAAGATTAATAATAATTTCTATCAAGAATTCTCAACCTGGATCTCATGTGTGTAGCATGTTTTCATGATTAAATCAAAAAACTTTGAACTCTTTTTAATAGCATTTTTAAAAGTATAAAATTTAATGAATGTAAGTCAGTTACATTAAAACAATTAATACCAAATTGTGCGTGTGCTTTATAATATATTTCATTATTATTTATTTCAATTAAAGTAAAAGATGGGCCTGATCGCCGGTGAATGGATGGTCGTTTTTTTTATTGACTATTGTGATTAAGTCAAATTTTTTTTTTACAGTTGATTTGTACTAAACAGAATTTTTATAAAAAAAAATATAAATACCAAAATAAATAAATAAAAATAATATAAAACACAAATTATAAAAAAATTTAATTAGTATAATTCATCAATTTATTAAGACGAAATCTAAAATAAACGTGACATAAGACATTCATCTTTAAGGAATAGTGTTGCGGTCGTTTTACCCAGGAACAAATGAACCTTGTGTTGTTCCATTTTAAGTATAATATTAACAACACATAGACAGATGATGAAGAAAAGTCATTGACTTTTAGATAATCAGGGATAATTGGTAGGTGTAACTGACCCTCATTTTCGTTTCGATGGAGAAGATCCAGAAAGCTCAAGATAGTCCATCACGGTTAATACACGCTGTGTAAATCAAAAATTTCATCTCATCGTTTTTTGTATACACGAACCGCAACGAGCGCTTCGATTGGATTCAAATCTGAGCACTTTTTGGCTATAATTGCAACTTTTTTTACCTTTAGCTATAATTGCTATGCATTTGCGTATCATAGGGATTAATATAGGGAAACTATTATAATATAGTCTGACGATCTTCTTCAATGGCGTAACAGCCCCATGGTGCGCCAAGGCCGTTCTCCAATTGGCAGATTCGAAACATGAGATGTTTTTCTTTACGGGGTACATTTGTCAGCCCATGCCCAACGCTCTACAGTCATTATAGACTGGTACCTACTGTTTAAAGTGGATTCCAAAACACTACAAACGTCTGTAGGATCACTAGGACTCGAACCCGAAACCTGTCGCACTGAGCACCAGGCGCTATTATAAGTTACCACAAGTACTTTAAAGCAAATGTTTCGAATCATTTATTTTAATACAAAGAAATGTACAGCACTGTAATTCAATGGAGCAACATGTTACAGAACAGGTTATATATATATATTAACAGCGCCATTTTTAAAATGTACTGTCATAACAGTTACGCAAAAATGGTTATGTAGGGATAAACAACAAAAAACGCAGCCTCTTTCGCAAGCTTGGAAGAAGATGTTTTATTTTGTCCATTTTTGAAAAATGAAGAAATACTGCACATCATAAACAAGATTATTTCTCGGCTCCGAGCAGAAGAAGAAAATAAAGGCAGCTTCACTCCTCACTGCCGAACGCAGTGACAGCAGCGAGGTAAAAAAGCGAAATGGTTAAATTCCTTCCCTTTTTTTTAAAAAAGAAAAGAAAAAAAAAAAGAAACGACAGCACTGCTGGAGAAGAGCCGCAGCAATTTCGGAAAAGAAAAATATTATTAGGTGCTATTAGCAAGGAAACTTTTCGGGACGCGACTTGAAATAATAATCGTGCGCGAAAAGGGAGAAATGGGGAAAAGAGTAAATATCGGGGAAAATGCACGCTTCGCTTTTCGATCTTCCCCTTACTGCCACTCCTGAGCACAGATGCAGTTGGTAGAACGCTCGCACTTCGGAGAAGAATGGCCTATGTCTTCTCACATGGCAACATATTCCAGTGAATGCCATTGGAAGATTAATTTTGCTTTTACTTAATACTTATATGCTGAAATATTAGTCTTATTATAGTTGCGTCACTTTATCCATTCGATGTAGATATATATTTATATCTCACTCGTATTTCAGTCGATAATTTTCATTATTTCTATCTATGATAAAGTCCATTTGCGTCAACCACATATTTTTTAAATATATTCTTAGCCTGATTTGTGGCTCAGGGGATAGTTGTTATTTTTATACTACATGAAGTCCATCTGCACTACTCTCGCAGTTATTATATATATATTTTTAGCATAATCCAATTCTCAATTATTATTTATACATTTCATAAAAAGTCCATCTGCATCACTTTTGCATTTAATAAATATATTTTTGCACACAACCCATTTCTCAGTGGATAGTTATTATTTCTACACTTTATAAAGTCCATCTGCATCATTCTCGTATTTAATAAATACATTTATCAGTTATTAGTTTTACATTTCATAAAGTTCATTTTGCATCACACTCTTATTTAATAAATATATTTTTAACACAATCCATTGTTCAGTGGTGAATATTTATTATTTCTGCATTTTAAAGTCCATTTGGCTCACATTCTTAATTTAATAAATATAGTTTTAGCCCAAACCATCTGTCAGTCATTATTTCTCCATTTCATAAAATCCATCTGTATCACTCTCACATTTGAGAAATATATTTTTGTGCCTTAAGGTTGATGAGACTTGATGGAAAACTCCATTACTATTTTTGATACATTTTGGTAAAATCATTTTCCCAAAACCCTTTAAAAATATTTGAATGTAGTATTTTAAAAACCATTTTAGCGGTTGGTTGCACTAAACAACTTTTAGTGCTTCCATTCGCAGGAATACCCAGGGCAACTTTTATATGGGCTTTCGAAGTTAAAGGAATTAAGTTTTTGTCTGTTTCGACCCCTACTTTAGAGTTTTGGCTTGCATCTGAGAGAGAGATTCAGGGTTTCATCAGTCGTCACAATTTTACGCCCTCTGTTCCTTTGAAGTAGCTTGTAGAGGGGGCCATTCATTTGTATAGCTTTATCACATGGTGATACTTTTTGATTGGTTTTTTTTTTTTTTTTTTGCATGTATTTTTTTCGTTAATGTGTTTTTATTTGATAGCTTTTATGACTTGTTGACTTATATTTAAAGACTTATCCATACCATAATATTAGCCGTTGGAGGATCAAACACAAGTATGGCTAAGACCATCTTGTTGAGGAACGATATTCAATGTTTTGTCAGTTTGCTTCACCGACTTCTCAATTTCCAACCTCCCCCCCCACCCCCATATTTCTTTCTTCAATTCGAGATTTGAGTTTTTAATCCTACTGATACAATTCAAAGATATTGATATTGTCGTTTCTTAAAAAAGGGACTTCCAGTCATTCTAAGTCTCCATCGTAGTTCTATAAAATCTTATATTTAACCAGTTGAAATTTTATAAATTTTTGTAAAGACATGTTTTTGATTAAAATTACCTTTAATTTAATAAAACCTAATTGTCAATATGCTTGATTCTATAACAATCTACTACCTAAAAGGAAAACATTTAACTTTATAATGAGAGCCAATATTAAATGTGATCTCTAAAATACTTTGTTACTCTGCAGTTTGTGCCATTTCCTTGGAATTCGAAGAGAAAAGAAAGATATCTAAAAAACAATTTTTCACATTTGTGTATCGCATTGTAGAAAATGTGAGATCTGCAATCAATCAACGCAACTATTATTGGTAATTGTATATGATTCTACTTATTTTAAAATAAGGATTATAGAGCACGAAAGGATATAGAATCAAACTTGCATCTTTTTGAAAGCGTGTTCTAAAATTGGGTTTCAACTGAGATATTATTTTAAAATAAAAAGTATACTCCACTGATAAATGAAGTACCAGTATCATTGATTTATTTAATCTTGTATATTCGTAAATACCATAAAAGATAACACGGGCTGATAATAAATGCAAGAAAATTTATGCATGCCTACAGAAGTCATATAAATAAAAGATGGTCTATAATTTTTAGTAGAAAATAAAAAAGATATTAATCAATGAAATATCAACGGAATCCAAAAGCACAAAAGAAAAGTTCCGAAACAGTTAAAGAAGTTATAAAAATAAATTCTGATTAGTGGGTATAGAAACATAAAAAATATTCTGAAACAAATCTTTTCTTTATAAAAGATTTATTGTTTTATAAGATTAATAGGTTTTATAAGCTTAGTATTATACAATGTATCACTTTAATCATCATGAATGTTCTAGCTGATAACGATAATTTGTAACTTAGTGATTAAATTAATATTTTTACAATTTTATTTCGTTAATTGAAATTTATTATTATTATTAAATGATCCGTTGAAACTTATATTTCTTTAAGAAAATATTTGATACCATTTTTAATGATGTTCAATCTAATTCTAACATTGTAACTATTGAGAGAGAAGTTATTAAATTTCACTTTAAAATGTTTCGAGAACTTTTAAATTTAACGTTTTCGAAACATTTCAGATAATAGAAAACGACGTTTTATTAAACAAGAAATAATTATTAAAATGTTAAAGAAACAAAATATATAAATTTATTTAGGTTTTTGTATTGATCTTAATATTTTTGTTTTAAAAAAACAAATATCGTTAAAAACACAATAGCTTTTCGCTTCGTTATCTTTCGTTTATATTTCTGAATGCATAATTAAATTTTGTTATTTTTCAAAACCTTCAACAACCCTCCAAAAGCTTTTCAACTTATATGTAATGAATTCGCTAAATCCTCTAAATTTAGTTACAATTTACATATTTATATATACATTTTGCCATTCGAAAATATTTTGAAAAGCCACCTACGCCAAACTAATACCACCTAATCTGAACTAACACTAACTAACTGCTACCTAATTTGAAAAGCCACCTACGTATTCAATTTTTTGCAACTGCCCACGTGAATGTGGATGAAATTTGACTAACTTAAATGTATTCAAATGACAACTTTTGAATATATTTTCATACAGTGCAAATCAAAAGCCGTAAATCTATGAATATTATGTGTTATTTTGGGCGATCTCTATTGTGAAAAGTATTTACAGTGGAGATTGCTCAAAATAGAATACAGACATGTAAAATTTCTATAAATATTTAAAAAAAATAAATATAAATTTCTTAGTTTATTTATTTTCAAATTATTAAATAAATAAAAAAAAGTTAAGTAGCAAAGCAAACTAATGGTGAAGTGTTGTTTGAAATGCCAGACATTTACCTTAATGTCTGAATCTGTTTATATATATACATATATATATATTATAGAACAGCAAATACCTAACATATTCAAAGTTACTCAAGTATATTGTGAATGTCCTTATTAATTTAATTGGGCATAACTAATTACAGATCATATATTAAATAGTGAACCAATAGCCAAACAATTTTAATGATAATATAATCAAGTAATATTTTAATACTTAAAATAATCACTTGTGTTTTGACTGCTCATAGCTAATTTATTAGATGATGTAAATTATATTCCAGTATTCTGCACTAACTTCTTCGATTATCAGTTAAGTGCCTTTTGATATTTGAAGATTTATGTGTGACGACCAACCTAAAAGAATTATAATATAGCTTAGAAATGTTTGTTTATAAAACTACATCAAGTATAATAGCTTTGCAAAAATGATAAAAATGAGCGATTTGTTTGTTTGTTTCTCTACTGTCATTTTTTGCACACTTAATGCTAATTACATAAAGATATTACTGTTTAATGTAGATTTCGAACCACTATTACTACTACACTACACCCTACCACATCACATCATAGTGCCTAGAGTTGAATTTCCTCTTTATCGTTTGGGAATTATATGGGTGAGAAGGCTGATTGGGCTCTGTGACGTTCTACAGTTATATTAGACTGGGAGCTACGGCTTAAAGTGAATTCCGAATCAATACAAACATCCATTGCACCGCCAAGATTTGAAGTTGTAGCCTGTAGTACGAAAGGCCAGATCTCTAGCCAATTGGCTATCAGGCGACCAAAAGGAAAGGTAAAAACAATTTCTATAAGTATCTGACGAAGTTTTCCTGGTATTATACTTACAACAAGAAAATACTGGACGGATACCCTTAAAAGACCTCCCAGATGGCAACACTTATCCCCTGCCAGCCTCATCTGTAGACGGTTTGTAGGCTAAATAACTGATTCACGAGATCCCCAATGAATAAAATAAATGTACGAATTACTTATTATAATCTTACTTTTGTTCTTAATAAGTCTATTAATAAAGATAAGATTATTATAATAATCATATTAATGAATCTATCGTTCGTTAATACGATTTATTGAATAAATAAATCTCTGTTAATGGTTGACTAGAATTCAGTAAATATTGAAATAATAACATTAAAAACTTTCTTCTCATCCGCTCTAAGAATGACTGAGACACGCCTCAAATTCACCAGAGTTTCTGAAATATGTATTTCATCTTCCGTTTAATTAAAACTTGCTTCCGTTTTAATTAATATTTCTCTTTCTTCAAGTGCTGGATGTCAGAAGCACTTGTGCCACCAGGTGACTTGAACCGCTCTGCTGCTGAACGGGTCTCTTAACTCGGATGATTCGAAATATAAACTCGGCAGCGACAGTTCATGTTCCGTTCCTAGCATTACTTCATTCGAAAGGCCTTCGTGACTGTCAGGAAATGGGGAAAAAAGGGTAAATAGTGAGGAAAAACGAAAGTTTTGGCGTTCCCTGCAAAATGTTCATTGTTTATTTATTTATTCACACTTCTTTCTTGTTGTTTTGAATGGAAGATAGGTGTCAGGTGCAAGTCCCGGTAGAGTTCTGTTTTTTAAAGAATGCAGCTGCATTTTTTGCCAGGCCTGCTGCTGTCTTTTGCTAAATAGAGTTTGTTGTTGGTCTGCATATTTTAGTGGAGCGCAGTTGGTGGTTTCAAATGCAATAAAGAGCTTATTTTCGCTTTTCGTTTGTCGCCGTGTGGCATTGGTATTCCGAAGTGGCGCCATCGCTGTCAAAATGCTTAATATGTGCTTGTTAGTTATTCTGGTGGACAATTTTCTCTTGTATCATTCGAAATGAGTTGTATTCTTGCTTTAGAAAAGAAACTTGTACATTAAGTTAAGTTTTGTTTATAAAGTGTTGTTATTGTTGCAAATAACATCTGTAAAAAACATTGTGGTGGGGAAATTTTATGTTTGTATTACCATTAAAATAAATAGAGTTTAGAATAGTGTTGGTGTTGAAATAATTTATTTATCTAGTTGTAAATACGAAATTTTTTTCAATGAGACATAACATCTATTATTATATACTTTTGATAAAATATCTTTCTCTTGTCCAATTACTTTGAATTATTGTAGAAAATAATATTTTTAAATAGCTATTTTGATGAAATTATTTAATGTTTTTAATTTGAATAAATATTGTTAATGATTAAGTTGAATATTTTTCAGCATTGAAGTAAAATTTTGTATATCGAATTGTAAATACAGAAATTTTTTTCTACATATGAATATTATAATGGTAATATTATTGGTAATGTATTAGAAATTGATAATTGAATCATATATCCTAACATTTTTTTATACATAAAAATAGCATAATGGAAATATTATCGGTAATGTTAAAGTAATTGATAATTAAATTGTAAACACAGAAATTTTCTCTTGCATCATTTTAAAATGAGTTGTACTCTTTCTCCAAAGAAAGTTGTACCTAAAGTTAAGTTATGTTTATAAAATGTTGCTAATGCTGCAAAAAAAAATAGTGTGGTGGAACCATTTTATGTTGACCATTAAAATAAGATTTTTGTAATGATTGTATAGAATAGTGTTAGCATTGAAACAATTTATTTATCGAGTTGTAAATACGAATTTTTTTTTTTTTTTAACATAAGGCATCATAAAATTTTCTACTTTTAATAAAATATTATTCCCTTGTCTAATATAAGAATTACTTTGAATAATGGTAGAAAATAATATTTTTTAATGATATTAATTTTTTTATCATATCTTGTAAATTACTTTTCCTCGAAATTCGAAGTAAAAATGAAACTTCTATTTGAAAATTAATTTAATTTTGAAATCGACTGACTAAAGTTTAGGTAAAAGCTGTAACATTGTTCTGTCTAAATCATATTAAAATATATTTCTTTTAATCTTCAGTTTTCCGTACTTTGAAGAAAAGCATATTTAAGTTTAATAATTGAAGAATTTCTTTGTCTATTAAATACTTATAAATCCCAAAACTACCGTTCTAAATTCCCAACTACTTAAACGGAACAAAGCATATTTAGACTATAACGCTTCACTAATTATGGGAAATTTCTCCGTCCATTAAATACTTATAAATCCCAAAACTACTGGCCCATACGACATGCAAATTCACTGATGTAAATTAGTACAAAATGTCTCCATGTACTTGTGTTCTAAGATATTATTAGTTTTTTTATCATATCATTTAAATTACTTCACTCATGCTCGAAATTCAAAGGAAAAACTAAACTCTTCTATTTGAAAAGTATTTTAATTTTCGAATTTAATTGACTAAAGTTTAGGTGAAAGCTTTAGCATTGTTCTACATGAATCATATTAAAATATATTTCTTTTAATCTTCTCTATTTTCGTACTTTAAAAATATCTCCTCTTCTTAAAGTATGGTCTTAAGCATATTTAGAGCATTACGCTTCACTAATTATGGGAAATTTCTCCGTCCATTAAATACTTATAAAATCCTAAAACTACCGTCCTAAATTCCCAACTACTTAAACGGAACAAAGGCTCTTATTAAAATTAATTATACTTCTATTACTTCTTATAATTATTGTCTTGCTTTTGTACTTCGAGATCATTATGAAAAGCTTCAATTATGAATGGAAAAACTAATAACGGGAGTAATTTTTATTAATGAAATTGAAGTTTTGATCATTAAGAAGAGGAGTTTTTATTTAGGACCCAAAACGTACTTCTGCATTTCTACGAAAGACATTAATTTTATTTGATCCAAATGTCTTACTTCTTCTTACCTGGTGAAATACATATTTCAAGTTTTTTAAATGAAGAAATTTTCTTTTTAAAGATGTTGAAGTGTATTAGTTATCTTAATTGATTTTTGAGACGAGAAATAATGAGTTCTATAGAATTTGAAACTTGCAAATGTTTTCGTTAAAACACTAAGAATTTTCCATTATCAGTTCAGATACTCTTTTTAAATTAATTAATTGTAAAAAATAATAGTTTATAGCTTGAAAAGCAATAATTAATTATTATTTTGTCAGCCAAAAGATGGCACTATTAATTAAAACAGTTGAATTATAATAATAACGAGTTCTATAGAATTTAAAAAAAATATTTTATTAAATTATTTAAAAAATTAATAAAATATTTATTAAATTTATAATTTATTAATTAAATTATAAAATTATTTTTTTATTAAATTATTAAAATTGTAAAAATTTTCCATTATTAGTTCAGAAAATAATTCAATTAATTAATTGTAAAAACAACTGTTCAATGCGTGAAAAAAATTTATTATTATTTTTCGGACAAAAGATGACACTATTAATTAAAATATCTGAACTATAATCATAAAATATATTTGTATATATTTATTCATTAAATTGTGTCTAATCCTCAATGTCTTTCAATTTTGACGAATTCAAAAAAGAGAGTAATAGGAGAGGAAGAGATTTAATTAAAAAAAATAATTTAAATTTTTAATGGCTGAAATTTTAAATAACGTGATTATTAGAAAAAAAAAAAATAGCTGATGAAAAATTAATAATAAGTGTTAAGTGTTTCATTTCAAATTTATTGAGTACTGCGTATGTCTGACTTGCATCCCCAACAAGTAATTGATTCGTTCATTTCCCCCTTTTAACCAGATGTTTACATTTCCTCACTATCGATAGGTGATTTATACTATATTAAGATCATATTTTGTCTGTAATATACTAACTTACAGCTATTCTTGAATTAAATAAATACAGTCATATCATTTTGTAACTTAAATAAATATTGCGGAAAAAAACATTTTGTAAGAAGATAGCATTGAATAGAAATCTTATCAATCGGTGAAGAGCAAAAATCTTTTTCTATAAAAATTTTTAGTCTACAGTTTCATTGAATTTATAACTTCATCAAAATTTCGAAAGCAGAAAGTTGAAATAATGAACCTTTTTGAGTAAAAAATTTGTGTTATGTAATTGGTTAAATAAATTTAATTTCTAAAAAAAATGGGGTTAAGTTAATTTATTTTATTAAAAATATTAAAGTCCATTATAAGTAACATACATTTTTACCTTACATCATAATTCTCAAAAGTGAACAAAAGTAAATTAAAGCAAATAAAACCAACCCAAAAAAAAAACATTGCAAACGTTCACCAACTTTGCGCAAGAGTTGTCGATGATTCTTCGAATTAACATCTTCTATTGGCCGTAATTTTATTAGCTTAGCACTGAAAACTGCTGATTACGAAAATAACAAGGCTATTCCGTTAATAAGTTAATGGGGTCTCTCCAGAAAGTTAATTTAAGGGGACATAATAATTAGGCTGCCTTCTGTGAAGGGCCTGTTGCCCGGAGAATCGCCTCGTTTGCAGCCCTTTTCTATGAATACAAATCATTTAATCAAGAGTATCCACTTAATTAAGGCTCCTCACGAAAATATGCGTGCGTGCACACGCTAACTGAATGATTGCCGGATGTCGAGAGCATGTACGTAACACGGATTCTCTCTGCAACATGAACATTTTTATGTGCGTTGCTTGGTGGAAGATGGGAAGTCAAAATGATTAATGCGGAATTGTATTGAAGATGCATGCTGGTGATTAATTATCTCTACTATGAATATTAATATTGTGAAGTGTTATAGTCTTAAAGGGATTTCGATGTGGGATATTTCATTTGGAAAGATTTACTGTTAGTTGCAGATTTCTTGTCCTAAAATGACTTTGAAAATTCAATTCAATTTTGATAGGTTATTGAAAATAAAACATTTTTAGTTTTGATACATTTTTTATTAAGAAAATAAACATTTTTAGTTTTGATAAATTTTATTAAGAAAATAGCACATCTTTAGTTTTGATAAACTTTATTAAGACAAACTATATATGTAAATTAGAAATAAATCGCCGTAAATAATAATATAAATCGGCTAAATTATTTGTGAAACAATCCTTATTATCCAAAAAATTTGCAATATTTTATCTTTTCACTTCTATTATGTAAGCGTTTATTTTTAAGAGTATCTTACGTTTAGTTTGAAAAATAAATTGAAAAGTAATTCTGCAAACTTTTTTTACTTAATTATTTACTATAATTTTACTAACCAAAGTTAAGTCAGTCTTATCAGTTTTTAAAGTTTGGAGCCATCTGGTGGCTTAAAAATGATGGCGATAAGATTTCTTTTTAATCTTCCTTTAAATCCAAGATTTCTTTAAATCCAATGAGATCATGATCTGTTGTAAATGGAAACATAACATTAGTTTGTTTTAAGTATTCCATGTTAATTATTACAGGAAATTGCTTTGCAAGCGAGAAATGCTTTTCTTCAATAAAATGACGAAATGATAACAAAAACTGTTTTCATACTAATTTTGCGTATTATTAGATTTGTATTAAACTGAGTTAATTTAAACCTAATTTCATTATAAATGAAGTTGAAACAGAAAAAAAAATGGATTTTTACAATCTGAAAATATAGTGATAATGTTTATATTGGCAAGAGCTATCCATCTTAATAAATCATGAGAAATGTCTCGTGTCAGTAAGTTTTTTTGTTTAATTTCATGCATTATTATCTTTTTTTTTTGTAATAAATTTTGAGATGTTCCATAAAAAAAATGTATAAAAAATGAATGACTGCTTATCTGAGACTTGATTCATGAACTACATGCATTTAATTGCTAAAATCCGAAGATCTGGTAATCTACTTGATGGATGATGAAAATATTCCAAATTATCTCAAGATTCTCAATGAAAACAGAAAAGAATTAAATATCGATTAAAACATTTTAAGATGTATTACTTTGGCATAATCCTTCAAAAGCAAAAACACGATTATTGCTCTGAAAATATTCCACTCTGTGATTAATTCCTCCTTTCAGTTCTTCCAGAGGGTTGTTATGATGTGTTTTATGCACTGCTGATGAATTTTAAACAATTGTAGAGAATTTTAATGAAAAGTGAACTTATTTTTTCTTCTTCTTATAGTCTGCGTTTCAGTTTAATAATGTTAATGGCTCTTGGTTTTTATCTTTAGGTTGTGCATGGTTTTGCATTAATAACCAAGCTTTTTTTGTGTCAGAAAATTGAATGCAAACATGGCGTTTTCAAGTAAAAAACTAATGTTTTTGTTATAAATTATGTGAACATGTTCTGCTATATATTATGATTAAAAGCTCGGAGCAGTGCAGAATAAGAAAATGATGAATCTTTCATGGAATCAGTAGCAAACATTTAGCAACTTATTTGCAAGAAAAGTGGCATATCTCAACTAATTCTAATTTTAATTTTATTTCATCTAATGAACGATTTTGTGTTTGGGTATTATTTGAAAAGATATCTAAATTTTTTGTATAAGACAGAGAAAAGTGAATATGAGGCCCGTCTACTTGTTTGCTCGGGACTGGACCCTAGTTTACAACAGAATGGTGATTTGTGTAAGCTATACAGGGGAGGCCAGAGAAAACATGTCCTGATCACATGGACCTTTATTAGTGTGCTTCTGGCTTTTTAATTTTTTATCCTTAGGACATTTAACTTGTTTTTAACTGTTTTTCTTTGGTGGTCTTTGTTATGAATGTCTGTCCTTTTTCTTTTCTAATTTCAGTTTGGTTACATGTTCTTTTTGTTTCTACTGTAATTGTCCAAATTTGTATAGATTGAGTTCTAATAAAGCCATAGGTAACAACAACAACAATAGATATCTAAAAAAAAAAGTATTTTCTGAATTAACCAATTCGTTGCATTACACAAAATTGCGCATTAAATTAATTCATATGTCTTCGCACATCAGCTGGCCTTGGCTTTACTTAAGTATAATCCCAAACAACGTAAGAGTAGCGATGAAAAGAAACCAATCATCCGATTGCCTTCCGAAAACTTTTAGTGATAACTGCTATGCATTTGCGTATCATAGGGATGGGAACAGGGAAGCTATTATATTATAGTCTGATGATCTACGAGACTTTTTACTTCCATAAAAATAACATATCAATTGCTACAATAACCATCATCCTCCTTTCCGGAAGCGACCGAAAGCGACCGGATGTCTAATTGGCTAGATCCCGGTATAATTAGCTATAGTATGCTCTGACCTTCGGTACTATGGGCTTCAGGTTCGAATCCTGGCGATGACATGGACGTTTGGTAGTGGTTCCGGAATCTACATTTCCAAAACCACGTTAAACTGTAGGTCAAAGTCTAGGTTAGAGAGAGCGACAAACCAAACCTCATTTCTGGAAGCAATACTGACAGCTGATGTTGTCAGACGTCAACTGCAAATACTGTTGCTGATTTGCAGCTAGCTTTTCAGATGATTGGACTACTAGGCAGGCTACTTGAATCTTACTTTTCCCATTTTCTTCAAAGTATTAGAAGTTTTATACTTCCATTAGAGTTACAGTCTTTTGCAACTGGAAATAAATGTTCCCTTGATTCAAATAATGAATAACTACTTAAACAAATAACTATCAAAGAATTGAAACATAACTACAGTTCTTAACACCAAAAATAATAACACATTCGTTAGAAGTCCTTCTCACGCAAAGAATAAATATTTTTCTGTGTTGCAGAAACCAGATATGAAGAATAGAATTGATTTATTAAGTCACGAAGCTTGTACAAGACAGAAACAAAAAAAAGGGAAACACAATCTTAAAGGCAATTATTCTTCCAAAGCATCCTCGCACTGAAAATCCCTCGCCATATTCGCACACATTTCATTTGGGACAGATTATTAAATAAAACTCTTTCGTGCGTTCCCTTCCTCGACACAGAGAAAGCATGTTCCAGACGGCAATAAAAATGTTGTTCAAATATTTAAGATTTTCTGTCGTTGACAAAAGGCTATGCAGGAATAGGAAAAATAAATTTAAGATTTTTTTTTCTGGTTAATTTGAGTAATTTAATATTTCCATTTCATTAAAAATGTATTCTGAATTTTCACTAAATATATTATTATATATATCAGACAATTAACTATAAGGATTTTTGATTGTTTATTATTTATTTTATAACATTAAAATATAACTCTAAAAATGTTGATTATCTAGACATATGGTTGCAGCCTGGGGGTCAATTGGTTGGCACACAGGCCGTTGATACCAGACGCTTCAGGGTCGAATACTGGTGGTGGCATGGATGTTTGTTATTGATTCGGAATCCACTTTAGGTACCGGCCTAGTTAGCCTAAAGTGTGCAAAAAAAAATGACCATACAGCTACAAACCGAACCAAACCTGATTTCTGGAAGCAGTACTTACAGCTGAGGTTGTCAGATATCAGCTGCAAATACTATTGCTGATTTGCAGCTGACGTTCCAGATAACTAGACTACTAGACAGACATATTTGAATCTTATTTTTCATCTTTTCTTCTAAAATATTCGAAATTTTACATTTCGAACGCTGCGTGTGGCATGGTTCGCAATCCACTTTAAGCTCTAGGTAGCGCTGAAATTAGCCTAAAGTATCCAAAAAGGACAGTACAGATACAAACCAAACAAACCAAACCTCATTTCTGGAAGCAATACTTACAGCTACTTGAATCTTACTTTCCCTGCTTAGTTCAAAAATATTAGAACCTTTACATTTCCGTTACTGTTTTTGTAAGTGGAAATAAATGTTCCCTGATTCAAATAACGAATATGTACTTACACAAATAACTATAAAAGAATTGAACACAAGTGTAGTTCTTAACACCAAAAATAACAAACATTCTTCTTATTCCTCTCACACGAGGAATAGGATATTATTTTTGTGTTGCAGAAACTAGATATGAAGAATAGAATTGATTTATTAAGTCACGAAGCTTGTACAAGACAGAAACAGAAAAAAAAAAGGGAAACAGCAATCTTAAAGGAAATTATTCTTCCAAAGCATCCTCGCACTGAAAATCCTCGCCATATTCGCACACATTTCATTTGGGGGACAGATTATTAAATAAAACTTTTCGTGCGTTGCCTTCCTCGACATGGTAAAGCATGTTCCAGACGGCAATAAAAATGTTGCCCTCAAATATTTAAGATTTTCTGTCGTTGACAAAAGGCCGTGGAGGGATAGAATAAATAAATTTATGCTTTCTTTTTTTTTCTGTTCAGCTTCAGTAATGAATTATTTCATTTCATTAAAAATGCTTTCTGAATTTTTCACTAAACATATTAGTTGCTTAAAATTGCTCAACTCGATTTTCATTTAAGAAGAATGAAGTTAATGGTTTTTGTTTAAGCCAGGTAGGAAAAATCTTAAGCTTTGAATTAAGATAATTAATTGTATAGTTATTCGTCCGATTGTACTGGTTTTTCTAATTCACAAAAGAAGAAAAAATAAGATAATAAAACTTAGAACAGTGAGTTATCAGATGTCTCAGATAACTCACTGTTCTAAGATTTTAATGGTTTTGTCTTATTATTTACTTAATCAATATTTTTAGAGTTATATTTTATATCTAGACATTATTTTGTATTATCTAGATGATCTTCATCTGAATGAGTGTACTAGTTTTTCAGCTGTTAAAATGAATAATTCTATGATGTTTGAGTTTTTAAATTTTTTAATGGTTTTGTTTTATTATTAATTTTTTTATAACTTTAAAATATAGCTCTAAAAACTGTGATTGTACTGGTTTTTAAAATTCACAAAAGAAGAAAAAGACAATTAAAAACTCAGACGTCTGACAATTAACTATTTTAAATTGTTTTGTTATATTATGTATTTTATAACACTAATATGTAACTATAAAAATGTAGATTTTCTAGTATGCTTTTTAAGTTTTAAATTAAGATAATAAATTATATAATTCTTCGATCGATTGAATTGGATTTTTAAATTCGCAATAGAAGAAAAAAATCTTGAATAACTATCTTTTGTTAAAATAGTTCACTGTCTGATGTCTGAGTTTTTAATGGTTTTGGTTATTATTTATTTTTAAAACATTAAAATATAACTCTAAAAATGCTGATTATCTTAGATGCATGGTTTCTAAGCATTAAATTAAGACAGTGAATTATATAATTCTTCGTCTGATTGTACTTATTTTTAAATTCACAATAGAAGAAAAGATAAGATAATTAAAAACTCAGACATCAGATAATTAACTAATTTTTTTAATGGCTTTGGCTAATATTTATTTTTATAACATTGAAAATATAACTTAAAAATGTTAATTGCCTAGACATAGGGTTTTCAAGCTTTGAATTAAAACAATGAATTACATAATTATCTGTCCGATTGTACTGGTTTTTTACTATCCACAAAATGAGAAAAAAACAAGAAAAGTTTATTATCTCATGTCTGAGTTTTTAACCATTTTAAGTTTTTTAATAGTTTTGGTTATTATTTATTTTTAAAACATTAAAATATGAGTTTAAAAATGTTGATTATCTAAACGTAGGGTTTTAAACTTTCCTGTGCAATCCAAACATGAGACACATAAAGTATTGCTATAAAAAAGTTTCTGACAAAAAGGTTTAAAATTGCTTAAAAATAATTTTTAGTTATAAAATTTAATCTTCAGCAGTATCAAGTGACCTGAAAAATTCATTCAAAATGCATGTTTGAACAATATTCTTTATTGCATGACAGCCTTGCATGTTTATCGATTAATTCTTTTATAGAAGATGATTAATTGCAAAAACTTGATCCTGACTTAATCAATAGTATTTTGAAGATGATTTATTTCTTGTAAATATTTTGAAATTAATTAAGGATGATTATGTCCATTAATTAAATATATTTTTTAAAAAATGATATTTTACTAAAAATTTTAAAAAAAAGTGTAGACTTGTTACTTAAATTTTTTTTTACAAAGTCAAATTTTGATGTAAAAACATGCATGAGATCGGTTTGTACGGGTAGCCGGTTCAGGATTGAAGGGCTTTTCATACCTTGTTTGAAAGGTTTGTAACTCTAAAAGTATGCATAATTTAGAAAATCTAAATATATCATTATGTAGATGCAGGTTGAAATATTGCAGCTGGTCTTACTGAAAAGCGGAAGGCAGATATATACTTTCTTTGAATTACTATATACTGATATACAATAATTCAAAGAAAGTATTTCAAATAAAGGTATATTGCGTAGGAAGTTATCCGGTATTTTAGAGCATATCGGATATTTTTAATATAGTGGATAACGAAGTTGACTGGATATTTATTTATCGGGTATTTTTATTATAGTGAATAACGAATTTTCAGTGTTTCTCACATACAGAGTTGCTTAGATAATCTTTTCTAATGGAAAGTTTTCCTTTACTAGAATAATGTTTCTAAAAACGATTTTTTTACCCATCCCCATTTTAAACTATTTTTTTTTTTATTTCTACAGTTCTATCCGCATCTTACAATTATTTTTAAAAATAAATTAAAAACTATTTCTACTTTAATCTACATTAAGTTATTTAAGGGGATTTTAAATGTTATTACTCATTATTTTATATTTTTTATTGTTGTTCACTGCAGACTAAAAACATGTAACTCATTGATTAAATAAATGAAAGCTATTAGCTAACGAAGTTTTATTTTTCAATAATGATCAACAAATAAATTAACAGAATTTATAGTTCATGCCAATCAACCAACACATTAAAACTACCTACGCCTTACATGAATTTGTTACAAGGTTAATCAAGTAGTGTGTCACTTTAAAAGGGGCAGATATTGCCTGGGATGGTTTGTATCAAGCAATAGATCGTGTTGTTGATAGTGGTAAATAAAAACGAGGAGCTTATCGGACTTCGACAAATCGGAACAGTAACCAGACAGTTATGAAACATAATAAGCCGGATTTGGGTAAGCAAAATAACCGGATTGATGGATAAAGTGCCTATCGAATATTTCGATTCTTTTCAGATGTTCGAGATACACAGTAGTCAGGCTCGTTTAAAAATGGTAGTAAAATTTTTATCTGAAAAAGCGTTTGTCAATACTATTTCGTCGTCGTCGTCGTCCTTGTGTTTACGGAGTTCCTTGGTCTATGATGACCTATTACTCAGGATTATAGATTAAGTTCATGGTATGGAAAAAGCATTGATGATTATAAACAGTAATGAGTGATAAGGTATTATAATGAAATAAATACAAGTTAAGAATAAAAAATGAAAAGAAAAAGAAACAAGATAAAAAACCAGTTACAGAAAAAAATATATACATAAAAACAATTAGGAGTATACTACGGAGTAGAGTAAATGCTGCTAGAAATGATGACTAAAGGGACAGGTCGGATTCGAACCCGCTGCCTTACGGCAACAAGGACTCTCTGAACACTGAGCCAGTTCGTCTAGGTCAATTGCAAATTGTGCAGTGTCGCCCGAGGGCGTTTAGCATTTTTCCGGCAATGTGAAATCGTATCTAGGAAGATTACGAATTTCATCATTGGGAATAAAATCAAGATTTGCGTAAAAATTTTTCGCAAGTTTAAGCATAAAATTTTGAATAGCAGGGAGGGATAAGCTGTGGCGAATGTCATCATTTCTAAAGTACCAAGGAGAGTTTGTTATCATACGAAGTAATTTATTTTCAATTCTATTAATAAAATTAATGTGGTACCTTGCAGCAGAACCCCAAACTGAGCTAGCATAAGTTATAACAGGACGCAAATAGTACATGTGAATGAGTAATTTATTTTCTAAAGAAAGAGGTGAGTTTTTGTTAATAAAAGGGTACAACATGCGAATACAAATATTAACTTCTTTTTTATATGATTCATATGATTAATGTAGGTTAGTTTATTGTCGAGATATACCCCAGATACTTTTTGCATTAGTAGACCATTTGATTAGTTGAAACTATTTGTGGTAGAAAGCCCATAGAGATTTTATAGACTTGCAAGTGTGAATAAACATGCTACGATGACTGTCGTTATCAATGAATTTAGTAGTAACGATGGAATAAATGTCACACAGTGCATCACTCACTCAATAGGACTGCAGAGTCATAGTTCATTTGTATGCTTATGCTATATGCGATTAAATGGCTTATTTACTGCCTCGCATTCATGCTCGTTGAACTACTGCAAAGTGGAAAATGTTTAATTGGAATGGAGATTTGTTTTGTTTCATATGGGCAGGAGGTATTTTGTGTAATATTTTCCTGGTATACACTTGGAAAGAATTAAAAAAAAAAATTATCAACATTTTACAGCTGAATTATAAAAAAAGTCATAAGAAAACCAAGTATAGTTGAAACCACCAATGCATCTTCAAGGCTTCTTTTCTGAATTAAAAGAAGACCTATAATTATTAAGCAGTTGTTTTTTAATGTATCAACTTATTTTTAGCTTTTAATATTTGCATTTAACTTAACTCACTAATTATTATTTTTATACAAATTTGAATCATAAAAGCTAAATTAAAATTGATTTTATAAGTATTAAGTTATAATTCATTTATATGAGGTCTGAGGGTCGATATTCGCTCTGGCACTCGGTATCACAGATTTTGAGTTGGATTCCGGCAATGCATAGATGTTTGTAGTGGTTCGGAATCCACTAATAGGATCATAGAATATTGTGGGGGTAGTGTAGTACGCATTCGTAGAAATATCTTCAAGCTACATGTGCCTTCTGGGTAGTGCTAAATGAGTAACAGAGGTGCAGTTATTGCTTATGGCATGAGATTAACTAAGATTAACACCTTCTCTATATTGCCAGCTGCATTGTAACGACTTAATTAAATTATAGTTCTTCCAGCTAACTGGTGGATTTGGTTTGGTTTGTTGCTCTACTGTCCTTTTTTTGCACACTTTGGGCTAATTAGACCGGGATCTGCAGTTTAACTTGGATTTTAGACCACTAACAAACACCCCAGGATTTGAACCTGAAGCCTGCGGTACCAAAAGGCCAGATCGCCCTAGGCAATTGGACATCAGGCTGCGCTAATGGAGTGGAAAGGTCGCAAGGAAACGGACAGGAATCTATTACTTGTTAGGGGTGTTAGTCAGATATATAGATGGAGCAAATCAATTTTGAAAGAAAACAAATTTAAATGGAAAAATTCAAAACTTTTTTTTTTTTTTTGTATTACTTAACATAAAATGTTCGTTATTAAAAATTAAAATTATTTTAATTGTAATTAAAAACATCTCATTACCGTTGTTCTTTATTATATTACTATGTTTTAATCCGTCTGACTTGACTGCTGTCAAAATTTTCACACGATAACTGATCAGATTATAATAATTTATATTTTGAAGGAAATATATTTATTTTCATAGCAGCGTCAACATTTTACTTCACAATCATGCACTGTTTCCCAGAAACAAACACAACAAATTCAGAAGCAAACATGAAATCCTGCATGCTCACCAACCTTCTTTAGCATATATCAGACAAAAATTCTGAAATTCTTGGCTGCAGGGAATCTGGTTGCTCGGGATTTCCCAAACACATTCGTAACAAGCTGCATCTTCTTACCTTCACGAAAAATAACCCTTCAAAAAAAAAAAAAAAAAAAAAACGAAACAGTAGAAAAAAGAACTTTTCTACTTGTACCCATCTAGTAACTCGCTTTATAAAAGACGTCTGCTTGGTCCTTGAAACAGTAACCTTGCGCGAAAACATGTCGTATAAAACACGAAAATCCCATTCCCCCTAAAACCGCTGGCCCTTCGGGACATCTTTATAAAAAATCTGAGTTGGCACCATTAGAATTTTTGAATCTGAACACGACTTATTCTCCCAAAAGTACCCGGCGATTCAGGAAGGATTTGGAAATGTTACGATTCTCGCACGCATCTTGCAAGGAAAATTTCTTGTCTATTTTATCATCGTGGAAGTTTTGATTTAGTGACACCAAACTTCAAGGATTTAAAATAGTAAAATGATTTGTTGTTCTTAAAAATATATATTCATATTGAATACTACTGTATGGAAGGAAAAAGGAAATAATAGAAATTCTAAATTTTGAATTTAAAATTAATTTCATAAGAACTTATTATAAAAGCTTCCAAATAGAATTTTATCAATGGGAATTTAAATGTGTTTGATATTACAATTGCTGGGTTTTAAATATAATTAGCATTATAGAAATAACTTTATATCATAAAGAGAAATTTTAAGCAATAGATATAAAAGATAAAAAACAGAGAATTGTTAGAAAAGAACAATTATTGTAATAACTGTTAAAGAGCTATTGTTGCAAAAATTGTTAAAAAGAGCTATTGTTGCAAAAATTGTTAAAAAAGAAATTGTTGCAAAAATTGTTAAAAAAGAACGATTGTTGCAAAAATTGTTAAAGAACGATTGTTGCAAAAAAAAAAGAGCCATTGTTGTTGAAAAATTGTTAAAAGAACTATTGCTGCAAAAATTATTGAACAAGAACAGTTGTTATAAAAAAAACAATTTTTGTTATAACAAAACATTGTTGTAAAAATTGTTAAAAAAACAGTTGTTATAAAAATAACAAACTTAAAATAAAAAATTTTGTAATCGTGCTTGTAGCAAATATTTTCTATATTTAAAGTATTTTATAATATTTAAAATGTAAATTAGGTGTTCAGTATTACATTACTAAACTAAATATTATTTTAATTGCAATTAAAACTTCTCCGAAATTAACATTATTCTTTATTATATTTCTATCTTCGAATCCGTTTGACTTGATAGCATGCTAAATTTAAACCACGATAGCTTGTCCCATTATAATAATTTATCTTTTAAAAAAAGAAATGTATCTATTTTCATAGTAGCATAACCATTTCTTTCACATTTTCTAAAAAGAAACATAACAAATTTCGAAGCAAACATGAATTCCAGTACACACACTCCGCAAAACCCCTTTAGTATATATCAGACAAAAATTCTGAAATTCTTTGCTGCAGAATAGAATCCTGTTGCTTTGGATTTTCCGAAACATTCGTAACAAGCTGCATCTTCTTACCTTCACGAAAATAACCCCTCAAAAAAACGAAACGCTAGAAAAAAAAAACCCAAAAAACTTTACTACTTGAACCCATCTAGTAACTCGCTTTATAAAAGACGTCTGCTTGGTCCTCGAACAGTAACCTTGCGCGAAACATGTCGTATAAAAGACGAGAATCCCATTCCCCTAAAACCGCTGGCCCTGGGGTACTTCTTTATAAAATCTGAGTTGGCACCATTAGAATTTTTGAATCTGAACACGACTTATTCTCCCAAAAGTACCCGGCGATTCAGGAGGATTTTGAAAGGTTACGATTTTCGCACGCATCTTGTAGGAAATTCCTCGGCTATTTTATCATCATAGAAGTTTTGATTTAGACACCATACATCAAGGATTTAAAATAGCAAAATGATTTGTTGCTCTTAAAAAAAATATATTCCTATTAAATACTACTGTGAGTAGGGCAAAAATGGAAAAATGATGAAGATTCTAAATTTTGAATTTATAATAAATTGCTATGAAATGAATTTTAAAGTTTCCAGATATAGATTTATAGATGAATATTTAAGTATATTTGATACGGCATTTATTATGTTTTAAATTTAAATAGAATTCGGGAAAGATAAATTTCAACAATAGCAATAAAAGTTAAAAAAAAAAAAAAAAAAAAAAAAAAATAGAAAACTGTTAAAAAAAACATTGTTGTAAAAGTTATTTAAAAAACAATTGTTGTAAAGATTGTTAAAAAGAACAATTATAAAAATGACTAAAAAGGACAATTGTTGTTTAAAAGTTATTAAAAAATAATTGTCGTAGAAAAAATTGTTAAAAAAGAACAGTTATAAAAATAAGAAAACCTAAAAATAAAAAATTTTTGTAACAGTGATTGTAGAAAATATTTAACCCTATATTTATAGTATTTTATAATATTTAAAATGTAAACTAGGAGTTCAGTATTAAATTACTGAATTAATATTGTTTTATTTGTAGTTAAAACTTCTCCGAAATTAACATTATCCTTTATTATATTACTATCTTCGAATCTGTCCGACATGGCAGCTTGCAAAATTTCACACGATAGGTGATCAGGTTATAATAATTTATGTTTGAAAGAAAATTATTTATTTTCATAGCATAATTCTTTCACATCCATGCACTGTTTTCAAAAAAAAGAAACACAAGAAATTTCGAAGCAAACATAAAATTCCATACACTCACGCAACCCTCTTTTAGCATATATCAGACAAAAATTCGAAAATTCTTTGCTTCAGAACGGAATCTGGTTGCTCTGGATTTCCCGAACACATTCATAACAAGCTGAATCTTCTTACCTTCACGAAAATAACCCCTCAAAAAAAAAAAAAAAACGAAACGCTAGAAAAAAAAGAGACTTTTATACTTGAACCCATCTAGTAACTCGCTTTATAAAAGACGTCTGCTTGGTCCTTCGAGCAGTAACCTTGCGCGAAACATGTCGTATAAAACACGAAAATCCCATTCCCCTAAAAAACCGCTGGCCCTTCGGGACATCTTTATAAAATCTGAGTTGGCACCATTAGAATTTTTTTGAATCTGAACACGACTTATTCTCCCAAAAGTACCCGGCGATTCAGGAGGATTTGGAAAGGTTACGATTCTCGCACGCATCTTGCAGGGAAATTTCTTGTCTATTTATCATCGTGGAAGTTTTGATTTTTGATTTAGAAAAATGATTTGTTGTTCTTTAAATATATATATTCATATTGAATACTACTGTATGGAAGGAAAAAGGAATTATAAATTCCAAATAAATTGGATAGTAAAATGATTTGTTGCTCTTAAAAATATATTCATTTTGTACACTACTGTACGGAGGGCAAAAAGGAAAAAGAATAGTAATTTTAGATTTTGAATTTAAAATTTTTTCATAGCAATTTATTATAAAAATTCCAAACAAAATGTTACCAATAAAAATTTAAATGCTAAAAAAAATTAATTTAAATTTAAAATACTTTCAGTAATTGTATAATATTACATTCGTTTAATTTTTAATAGAATTAGCATTATGGACAGAATCTAAATCGGAAAGAGAAATTTCAATAATAACTATAAAAGTTAAAACAATTGTAAAAAGTATCAAAGAATAATTGTAAAAATTATTGAAGGACAATTGTTATAAAAATTTATAAAAAAGAATAATTGTTGTAGTAAAAATTGTTAAAAAAGATCAATTGTTGTAAATATTATTAAAAAAATAATGGTTGTAAAAATAAGAAAACTTAAAATTAAATATTTTGCAACTTTTCATGTAGCAAATATTTAACATTATATTCAATAAATTTTATATTACGTAAATGTTAATTAGAAGTTCAGTATTAAATTTGAAATAAATAACTTGCATGCAAAATAAATTAACCTTTTTAAAATTAAATCATAATTATGTATTCAATTTATGATAAAAGATTAATCTTTTAACGATAATAATTTTGACACTAAACCGTTTAAATTGTGAATATGTTTTTGAGAATTGTAATTAATACTTATAAATTAAATATTTGTAATATTTTAATACAAATTTGAGTAACTAGAAATGGATACAAGGAATGGCAGTTTATTTCTAATTTAAAAAAATCATTAATTAATTTATATGGATATTTTAATTTAGACTGTAGTGTGCAAGTTGGTCAATCCGACTGTAACTGGTGTGGTTGGGTTGAAATATTTGAGGCACAAGCTGGAGAACTCACAACTTTATTGACACAAACACCACACACATACAATTAGATGCATACAGTATTAAACACATTTAAAAGACATATAATTATAGATTAGCGGAAGGATTCCATTTCTAAGCCGAAAACCCTAAACTGAGGTACGCTCAGGGTGCGCGAAAGATACTACTACAGAGTCTGTAGGACAACTACTATGCAGAGTTGCGTTAAATATATTTCCTCTCGGGGTGAGAGACTATAAAACTAAACGTTACTCAGCAAGAGCGTAGGTGGCGCAGGGCAACGGGCAACGGGCGTACCGGTCCTGTACTTCCTCTCGAGTGCGAATCTCGAGGCCTACTAACCATTACTTTTTAACGCTACAGGGAGTGCGTAGGAGGAAACATGGTTACAACACTAAAATTTACTAAATGTCTTTATTATTTAGATATAATGTTGATGAAATTTTATTTATTACATTGAGCATATTTTCTCTGCATTTTATTATTTTACACTTTTGACCTTTTTCTTTTTTAACAAAATAAAAAAATATATAATTTCACTATGGCTAGCCAACTCTCATATCAACTTTTATATTTAAATTATCTGGTTTTAAAAATATAAAAAATACATAGAATTTTGAAACAAAGAACCCAGATAATGCATAGAATTTAATAGGAGAAAAGTGTATAAATAGCAAAAAAAAAAAAAAAAAAAAAAAAAATTAGGGATTTATATTTAATCCTGCAAAATACCATTTATTATTCTTACAAAATATTCCTAAGTGGAATGAAAGATTTCTGCTAATGGAATATCATATAGAAACAAATAGCTTTCAGTAGAATAAATAGTAAACATATAAAAATGCTTCAGTTATTATTTTTAGTATAATATTCTTCAGGTTTTATCAAGCTAACAAAGGGAAATCGGATCTGTTACATTTCAGCTCAAGTCAAGAAAAGATTATTTTCTTATATTGTTGAAACAAATATAGAATTCCATTATAATGGTTGATATTTGTTCTGGTGGTATTGATCCATTTTTCCATTTTGTAACTTAACTTCCCACATCAGAGAATAAATGTTATTGATCAAAGTGTAAACAGAGCTTTTTTCTTAAACAATAAAAACGTCTTACATAAGTTGCGCAAGACGTCTGCGAGCTTCAGTAACAATTCCTACAGAGCATTGTAACTTTTGAGATATAGATTTTGTTTGTTGTATGGAGCACATTAGCTAGACGTGGTTATATACTTTGAAGTTCTAGACATATTTTATTTAAACAATTTAATAATTGATTATAAATCTGTTACATCATACTATTTCGTCATGTTCGTTATAGACTTCGATGATGTTTTCAAAGTATTTATATCTTTTAGTTTATTAGTAGGGTTAAAACTTAGATTTTATAATAGATTTGGTAAATGCTGCTTTTTATCCTATTATATATATTGCTTTTATGGTGCTAAAATTTTGAAAGCCCGACTCGTGGCTCAGTGACAGCGTTGTCGCTGGTGAGCATTAGAGCTACTACTACTACTACACCACACCACACCACACCACATCGCTGTGCCTAGAGCTGAGTTGCCCCTTTACAGTTTCGGAATGATGTGGGTGAGAAATCTGACTGGGCTCTGTGAGTTTTACAGTCATATGAGACCGAGATCTACGGCTTAAAGTGGATTCGAACCACTGCAAACATCTATGGCACCGACGGGACTCGAACCCGAAACCTGTGATTCAACCGGGTGAGGGCTTTGTTGTAGACACTGTTTCAAAAAACGAGGAGCCTCGATGAGCGATTGTTCAGCATCTTGCCTCATTATACGGACTACTTGGTGGGAGTTTTACAGGCTTTTCTCCAATACAATACGCAAATGCGGGGTACTTCCCTCTAAAAGTCTTCCCCTTAAATTTCACTCCCTTTTTACTTTGGCGACACAACAAGCTATATTTCTCCAAACTATACTTCTATAGCAAGCTATACTTCTTCAAGAGCTAGCCAAATGGCCTTCAGGCCACGAGTCAATTTGAGAGAAAGACAACAAAATTATAAAAATAGTTTAATTAAAATAAACATAAAGTATTACATAAGTTATATATATATATATATAATAACTTAATTCATAAGATAATTTAAATACACTCATGTCCATAAATAAAGGATGATTCAGAATCACACAGAAATTGAACTCTAAAATAAAAATTTCACCTGTAGAATTATCACACACATCTTGAAGAAGAATATGCAAATTACAGGAAACCACCAGATGGCGCGGATAGTACGTCACAATGACGAGAGTGTAAGAGAGGGGGTATATAAGGAATGGTGGCAAAAGAAGTAAAATTGTTCACAAGCGCTTTAAAAGCCTTTCAGTGCAATAACCGCATAGTTATGGCACAGAGGAAGCATTTGGATGATTTTTTACGTGGCAGAATTATCGGACGAATGGAATGTAGACGTAACGTCCGAGGAACTTGGAATCGCCCAGAGTGTCATCTCCAGGCTTTGGCAACGATTCCAAGATGATGGTAATGTGAGTAGATGTTACAGCACAGGTCGCCCCTGAGTTACAACGCCGAATGAGGACCGGTATTTAGCAGTTACTGATAAAAGAAACAGACGGAGCACAGCATCAGACATGTCTCGTCAGCTCTCTTCAGCTACCGGTACGACAGTTTCAAGGCAGACCGTGTACAGACGCTTAGGGCACATTGGTCTATATGCTCGTAGGCCTGTAAGATGTGTTCCTCTTACCGTAACTCACTGTCGGCTGCGATTAACCTGGAGTAGAGAGCATGCATTGTGGACACCGCAACAGTGGTCTTGTGTGATGTTTTCCGACGAGTCCAGGTTTAGTTTGCAGTCTGATTCTCGCCGGACTTTCATACGGAGAGCGCCAGGTACCCGTTACCCCAAAGAGAACACCATTGAACGACACCGTTACGGTGGTGCAGGATGGTTCGTTTGGGAGGAATTATTCTTAGTTCCAGTACTGACCTGCATGTTCAGAGTGTAACGATGACAGGCCACATCTATCGGGATGTCATTCTGGGACAACATGTACGTTTGTTTCGGGGCGCCATGGGGTGCTGAATTTCTGTTTATGGATGACAACGCCCGTGATCACCGTGCAAACATTGCAGACGAATGCCTTCAATTGGAGGATATCACCCGTATGGATTGGCCAGCATATTCACCGGACTTGAATCCAATAGAGCATGTGTGGTATATGCTTGGCCGACGAATTGCAGCCCGTCAACCCCCTCTCACCTGTCAACCGGAACTTCGGAGGGCATTGTTTGATGAGTGGTGTAATATTCCCCAAGATCAGATTGCTAATTTGATACTCAGCATGCCTAGGCGTTGTAAGGCCTGTATTGCATCGTCCGGGAGACATACTCCATGTTAACCATCATACTAACCATGTTATACTGTTTTTTTGTAAATAGGTTATTTTTAAATTTGATCCAGGGAGTAAAAATCGCAATTTTTATTAATTATGTCAAACATATAGCATCTTTTTTGCTCTTTACCTTTTGTTTAATAAATAGACTTTACAAATAAGTCAAATTTGTTTTGCTTCTGTCTCTTTCTTTGCCTGAACTTCATTATCCTTAATTTATGGACATGAGTGTATTTGTCGCACCAAGGTTTATGAACTGTTTTGTTTTGATTCCTTTTCAGGGAATGAAAGGATTTTCCTATGAAATGACAGGATGCACACTTGTTCATGAACCAAAACAATGAAATGCCAATGCAACTATATTTTAATGTGCCATCTTTAAATTTATATATGTCTACCAACCTGATCAATTCTATTAGATCTCAGCATTTAGCATATTTATAAAATTTTGGAGAATCAATTTGTGGGAGTTTCTTATATTGTTTTTTTATAAAAGAAAGTATTACATAAGTTTTATATATAATTATTTAATTAATAAAATAATTTAAATATTTGTCATAGGGATTTTTTTGAATCGTTTTCTTTCTGGTCCTTTTTACGGCATGAATGAGATTTCCTGTAAAATGACAGGATGCACACTTGTTGATGAACCAAAACAATAAAATGCCATTTAAGACATAAAGTACCATTTAAAATTAGATACGGCAATTTTATTCTGACCGATAAATAAAAAAAGAGAAATTAATCACAAGAGCATTTTATAGCACTTAAGTGTTAATGGGGCTCTTTTCATTTGGAACAGCAACAACCAGCTCTGTATTCAAGCAACCGTGATATTCAAACACACATTTTCCATCGCCAGCGAGTTCACGTGGTGAGCTTGCATAAACTACAAAAGAAAAGTTCTTACAAAAATAAATCCCGAAAAAAAAAAACATTTATTAAATTAGTGTGACAATCATTTAAATTTATGTATAACAACCAACGTGATCACTTCTTTTAGATTTCAACATAAAATAACACTTTTGGAGAGTCAACTTGAGTTTGGTTTGCCACTCTACGGTAATTTTTTGAACACTCTGGCATAATTAGACAGGGCCTGAATGGCCGAGTGCCTAGAGCTCTGGTGCTCGTGGCCATAGGTTTCAGTTTTGAGTCCCGGCGGTGCCATGTATGTTCAGAATCCACTTTAAGCCGTAAGTCCCGGTCTAATGTTACTGTAGAGCGTTGGGCATACCACCAACAAAAACTCATTCCACAGCAAGAATACGAAACTGAAACCTGTGGTACTAAAGGCCAGAGCGCTAAACAATTGGAGATCAAGCCACGAGTCAACTTGACAGAAAGACAACAAACTTATTATATTTCAATCAACAAACATAAAGTATTGCATAAGTTTTATCTATAATTAGTCAATTAATAAAATAATTTAAATATTTGTCATACTAGGGCTTATGAACTGCTTTGTTTCTGGTCCTTTTACGGCATGAATGAGATTTCCTGTGAAATGACAGGATGTGCACTTGTTGAGGAACCAAAGCAATAAAATACCATTTAAGAAGTACAGACATTTAAAATTAGATACGGCAATTTTATTCAGACCGAGAAATTAAAAAGAGAGAAATTAATGACAAGAGCATTTTATCAAGCACTTAAGTGTTAATGGGGCTCTTTTCATCTGGAACAACAACAACCAGCTCTGCATTCAAGCAACCATAATATTTAAACACATCGTCAGCGAGTTTTCATGGTGAAATCTGCTTGCGTAAGCTACAAAAGAAAAGTTCTTACAAAAATAAATACAGAAAAAAAAAAACATTTAATAAATTAAGAAGAACAATAATTCTGCTGAGTAACATTAACGGCACCAAGGGATTCGGAATTAAGTGGAATTCTTTTGGGACACCATTATTTAATCAAAGGCTTCCTCTCCGTTGCGTCATCTCGGAACAAGTTTTTTTTTCTTTTTGGGTTTCTTCTTCCACAAGGGCGGAAATTCTGGCGTAATTGGCGATTTAGGAAATACAATTTTGTGCAGCTGAACCCAGAAATCTGACCTCTTAGAGGTCCAGGCCCGTTCGGCATAGCTATCGTTCCGCTCTCTACTTTTTGTTTGATCATTAATGACTGTAATGGCCACTTGGTCCTTTCTTTCTATTTTTTATTTTTTTTTTTTTTTGTTGTCATCAGGATTTTCTTAAGTTAGCCACAACTGTAACTAGGGAGTTCATTCAGTTTCTTAAATGCTTTTGTTTTTGTAAAGTGTGTGAGTTATATTTCTTTTACAATTGGATTCTTTTAGGAAATTGCACTTTATTTCTTTAAATACATAATTTTTAAATCCTTTCATAGACATCAAAGGTTACCAAACTAAAATGAATTTTCTTGAATCAAAGCAATTGACTTTTAATTTATTTAATTTTTACGTTCATTACATGCTGGCTAACACTAATCGAAATAAATAATTTATTGAAAATACATTTTTTTATAAAAAAAAAAAAAAAACTTTCAGTAAAACTTTTTAATCTTTCAAATACATATAAAAAACCATCCACAACAGCTGTGAACCACGTGTGACCCATGAGCTGGGAATTGGATAACCCTGGCTCACAGCATGTGTTTAATTTTAATCCGGTTTACAGCATGTTTAACTTGCATATACGGTTACGATTAGTAGTACATTTGTTACTGTTATACTTCTACGGTTAGTAGTATATATATTTACTGTTGCTGTTATACTGTTACAGTTATTAGTAGATATACACTCATGTCCATAAATTAAGGATAATTCAGAATCACACAGAAATTGAATTCTAAAATAAAAATTTCACCTGTAGAATTTTCACACACATCTGGAAGAAGAATATGCAAATTACAGGAAACCACCAGATGGCGCGGATAGTACATCACAATGACGAGAGTGTAAGAGAGGGGTATATATAAGGAATGGTGGCAAATAAGTAAAATTGTTCACAAGCGCTTTAAAAGCCTTTCAGTGCAATAACCGCATAGTTATGCCACAAAGGAAGCATTTGGGTGATTTTTTACGTGGTAGAATTATCGGACGACGGGAATGTGGACATACCCAGTTGAAGTATCCGTGGAACTTGGAATCGCCCAGAGAGTCACCTCCAGGCTTTGGCAACGATTCAAGATGATTTTAATGTGTGTAGATGTTACAGCACAGGTCGCCCCCGAGTTACAACGCCGAATGAGGACCAGTATTTAGCAGTTACTGCCAAAAGAAACAGACGGAGGACAGCATCAGACCTGTCTCGTCAGCTCTCTTCAGCTACCGGTACGACAGTTTAAAGGCAGACCGTGTACAGACGCTTAGGGCACATTGGTCTATATGCTCGTAGGTCTGTCAGATGTGTTCCACTTACCGCAACTCACTGTCGCCTGCGATTAACCTGGAGTAGAGAGCATGCATTGTGGACACCGCAACAGTGTGTCTTGTTGATGTTTTCCGACGAGTCCAGGTTTAGTTTGCAGTCTGATTCTACTTTCATATGGAGAGCGCCAGGTACCCGTTACCACCAAAAGAACACCACTGAACGACACCGTTAGGTGCTGCAGGATGGTTCGTTTGGGAGGAATTATTATTCGTTCCAGAACTGACCTGAGTGTTCAGAGTGTAACGATGACAGGCCACATCTATCGGGATGTCATTCTGAAACAACATGTACGTTTGTTTCGGGGCGCCATGGGTTCTGAATTTCTGTTTATGGATGACAACGCCCGTCCTCACCGTGCAAACATTGTAGACGAATGCCTTCAATTGGAGAATATCACCCGTATGGATTGACCAGCATACTCACCTGGACTTGAATCCAATAGAGCATGTGTGGGGATATGCTTGGCCGACGAATTGCAGCCCGTCAACCCTCCCACCTGTCAACCGGAACTTCGGAGGGCATTGCTTGATGAGTGGTGTAATATTCCCTAAGATCAGATTGATAATTTGATACTCAGCATGCCTAGGCGTTGTAAGGCCTGTATTGCATCGTCCGTGAGACATACCCGTATTAACCATCATACTAACCATGTTATACTGTTTTTTGTAAATAGGTTCTTTTTTTAAATTTTCTCCAGGAGTAAAAATCGCAATTTTTATTAATTATGTCAAACATATAGCATCCTTTTTGCTCTTTACCTTTTGTTTAATAAATAGACTTTTTACAAATAAGTCAAATTTGTTTTGCTTCTGTCTCTTTCTTTGCCTGAACTTCATTATCCTTAATTTATGGACATGAGTGTATTTACTGTTACTGTTTACAGTTAATACTACATATTTTTACTTTTGCTGTTATACTATAACGGTTATTAGTACATGTGCTTACTGTTGCTGTCATATTGTTACGGTTAGTAGTACATATGTTTACTGTTACTGTTATTAGTAGTACATATGTTTAACTTCGGTTACGGTTAGTAGAACATAAGCTTACTATTTCTGCTACACTGTTACGATTATGAGTACACACGTTTACAATTACGGTTAGTAGTACATATGTTTAACTTTATATGTTTTACATCCGAGTACATGTAAAAATCAGGATTTCATTAATATTACGGGGACGCTTTCTATATTCTTTTTATGTATAATATTGGAAACACTTCTGTACTGTATTCTATCTTCTGGATGTACAGTAGCTTTCATCCACATGGTTCCCAATGCTTTCTCAATAACAAAATGATTAAATCATAAATTGTTCATCATTAAAAAAAAGTTCTATCAGCCATTTAAGTAACTCATCTCTCCGAGAGTGTTAAGGGGGAGGACATTTACATTCACAATCGCTTCGACTTGGAAGTCCCGGGCGTGGAAGTCATTTAAAAGGAAATTGAAAATCACGCCGTCTCTTATCACGCTATCTTATCCGCTGCCTCTTATCTTATTATCTTATTAGTAGTACATAAGTTTACTGTTACGGTTTGTAGTATATATGCTTACTGTTACTGTTATGCTGTTACGGTCAGTAGTGCCTATGCTTACTGTTACACTCTTACGGTTAGTAGTATATAGGTTTACTGTTAGTGCTATATTGTTATGGTTAGTAGTACATATGGTTACTACCCTGTTACGGTTAGTAGTATATAAGTTTACTGTTAGTGTTATACTGTTACGGTTATTAGTACATATGCTTACTGGTACACTGATACGGTTAGTAGTACATACACTTACTGTTACTGTAATACTGTTATGGTTAGTAGTATATATGTTTAACTTTAAATGTTTAACATCCAAATGCATGTAAAAATCAGAATTTCATTAGTATTACGGTGACGCTTTCTTTATTTGTTTTACGTATAATTCAATTGGAAACACTTCCATACTGTAGTCAGTCATCAATCTCCCATCGTTAAAAAATTCTAGCACCCACTTAAATAACACATTCTTCTCCAAGAGTGTTAGGGAGTGACATTTACCCTCTGAATCACTTTGACTTCGAAGCCCCAGGCTTTTAGAAGGAAATTGAAAATCACGCTCTCTCTTATCCGCGATTTAAAGGGGTTTTACGAACATCAAACGACCAGGTGAGGCGAGCCACCAACGAATATAAAAGAACCCATTTTTTTTTCTTCTTCTGAGCGCTCCATCTTTTAGTTGTTTAGTTTATCCCGCAAAATAAACAGAACTTCTTGTTTTGCTCATCTGATCGAAGCAGAAAAAAGGAACGAATTCTGGACAGGGACTGGGATAAAAACGAATGAAATAAGAAATAGAATGTTACTCAGCGCCAGGGCCCGAGCAAACAGAAACAAAAGACAAACCCCGCAATGCGCCTTTATTTCTCATTACTAATGCATAAGGAAAATGGTAAATTCTTTTACGGTAGTTGTTGTTGTACATTTGGTAACTGCTACTAGCAATTTGAAGGGCTCCGAGAGACAATGTATTAAGTCTTTGCCTTTGTTGTTGTTACTGCTGCTGATTTCAGAAACAGAGAGGGAATCAATTTCTGGATTCTTTTGCTGAGAGTTTCTTTTGGTATAGAAATAGCTTGGAAATCATTATTATTGAGAAAGGAATATATTGATATTTTATTTTATTGGATCGTATTATGAAATCTGAGGAATTTGGTAATACTCGTTTTATTAAATTTTTAAAAATAGTATTTTCATTCAAATTACATATGTAATGAGATTATAAAAGCATATTCACAAGATAAATAAAAAAAAACATAATAAATTGAACCATCATATTTTAAAAATAGAGTCTTCTTTTATTAAAAATTAAATAAATAAACAAGCCACAAATTTAAATGATAACAAAACGTTGAAATAGAAATTTGAAGAAGAAAAATCTTACTTAAATCTGTATCACTAACTCTATATTTTTATAATATTTCATTGGCGTTATTTAAAAATTATTTATCGATATTTTTTTTTTAAATTGTAGTATGCAGCTACGGGCGGAACAAATATTAAGAGCCAGATTAAAGCCGGCCTTAATGAGATTGGCGCCATAAAGTGCAAAGTGCGGGTGGGCCTCACGTTGGCTCCAGATTGCAGTGTGCAAGTACGTTGGGCGACATATGGATGTGGTGGATTGAGATACTTGAGGGAAAATTCACAGTTTTATTTACACACACCACGCACATTGCAATTGGACATAAATTACACCACACAAATTACAATTTGACGATATTCCACCACACCCACATTACAACTTTATTACCCCACATTTTAGACATGCATTATTACACCACGCACATTACAATAAGACATGCAATATTTAACACAAAATTTAAAGTAATAGGAAGATATTTAGAACTTTTGTTGAAAGACTCCACTATTGAACAGAAATTCTGCTAAGAGCAGGATTGCACTAAATATATGTCTTCTTCTTGTGAGAATCTATAGGCCAACTAAACGTGTCTCAGCAGGGACGCAAGGTTGCGCTTTAGTTCTTCTCGGATGAAAGTTTGTAATTCAACTGACTGTTTCTCCTGAAGGCGACAGGGAGCGCTCTTGACAGCGTGTCGAAGGAAGCAGAGTTCAAAGTTATATTTTTATAAATTTTCTGCTATGTAGTAATCCTTTTTATATTGTGTCATTACAATCATATCTCTCGAAGGTAGCGAACGAAGGGACAAAAATTCGATTCTCGCTAGTGAAAGCATTATTGACGCTAATTTGAAAATAAATATTATGCTACAATATTTCGTATAGATAAGTTTATTATATATCATTCAAACTGCATGATTGGAATTCTCACTTATTTTCATATCATAATTTACTTTAGAAGAATTATGCATGGAAGGTAATAATTGTCCCATTCTGATAAAAAAAAAAAGTGATCACACTGTAAAATGGGGTTATAATAAAGTTATCAACATGTTTGAAAATTGATCAGATAAATGCTAATACCATGAAGTATCAAATAAATTGTCTATTGGGACATTAAAAAAATTAAAAATTTGACTACTATATCATAAATTAAAACACTGAAAGAATCATAAAGGTAAAATTAACTATCCTTTCTGAATTAAAATAAAATTTTAAATACACACAGCCACGGTAGAAAGTTATTCCTTTCTTAAACGGAATTCCCGAAACTCTGGTAGATGCTCTTGCGAATATCAAATTATGCATGTTTAATGACAAAAATAAACATGCTTTAGAGTAATGCTAAATACATTAAAGAATCTTCTACTTGCGCCACTTGCTTTGGCATTTCGTTTTCATTAGTTAAGTCAAATATCGCTTCTGTTGAGCAAAAATTTAAATCTGCACCAAGTCAAGTGAAATGATTTGACTGAATTGCTGCCTGCGATTGCATGAGGTGTGCTTTGTGTTCGAAACAAGTGAGCATCTTCGTCAAGCCGTGCGTAATCTAACCTTAAAACAAACACAAGAGGGAAAATCTAATTTTACGCCTGTTTGAAATAGAATTTAAAGCAAGGCTTCGAGGCAAAGTTAACCTGAATATACTGTTTAATAACTAAAGCGGGGGATAACTTCCAAGAAAATTTAGGTGCAAGGACAATATATTTGACTGTGCTTTTTAGTTTCGAGTCACGAAGAGGTTCTCGCAAACCGTTTTAAGAGAATATAAAAGTTAAAAGCGTGGAAAATTATCTCGGAGGTCTTTTTGACTGCATTATTTTTTAAGGTATGAAGATGAAATCTTTAAGAGGTGTAAATATTTGGTATTTGTTTAACGTTATGGACAACAGAGACTGCAACAAGTATTGTATCTTCTTATGGAACGGATTCACTAACAAATTATGAGACATCTTATTAAATAAATAAATAAAACTCAATTTTTTGGTGTTTTTAAAGAAAGGTGTCGTGATCTTTAAAGTGTATTGTTTGGTGTTTAGTGGGCATCGTGTTCCATTTATGTATAATATGTTCAGTCCATCGATACTATTTTTTAGGCACAGGTAAAGTCTATGTGGATGCTTTACAACAAAGTGTGTAAAGCATCTCGCATCAATATTCAGGATTTAATAATCTTTAGACTCAATTTTGTTCATCAGCTTCAGGTTTTAATATATATTCAGGTTTTAAAAACAGTTCGGCTCAATTTCATTCACCAGCTTCAGTTATTTCAATCATAACCCTCGAAGGCAACGTTTGAATGGATTGAAGTTCAATTCTCGATACATGTATGACGATAATTTGAAAAATCAACTTTTTGGAGAATGTGCTAGAATATTTCTTATCAATAAGTTTGTTATTTATCATACAAACTGCATGATTATAATTTCTCACTTATATTTATATAATACTTTTACTTCAGCAAAAATACGCCTTAAAGGTTATAATTACTACAATCTGTAAAATAGAGTTTATAATAAAATTAACAATATATTTGAAAATTCATTAGTTAAATGTTAAAACCACCAAGTATCAAATAAATTGCCTATTAAGACATTAAAAAAATTAAAGATTTTATGACTATACAGTAAATGAAAACACTGAAAGTATCATGTCTGTAACAAGGTAAAATTAAATACCTTTTCTGAACTAAAAGATCAAAATTTTAAACACACGCAGCCACAGGAGAAGGTTATTCCTTTCTTAACTGGAATTCTCGAAACTGTCTGTGGTAGACGCTTTTACGAATATGAAATTATGCATTTTTAATGATAAAATAAACATGCTTTAGAGTAATGCTAAATAAATTAAAGAATCTTCTCCGCACATCACTCGTAGCTCGCTTTAGCATTCCGTTTTCATTAGTTAAGTCAAATATCGCTTCTGTTGAGGAAAATTTAAATCTGCACCAAGTCAAGTGAAATGATTCCACTGAATTGCTGCCTGCGACTGCACAAGGTGTGCGTTGAGTTCGAAACAACTGAGCATCCTCGTCAAGCCGTGCGTAATCTAACCTTAAAACAAACACAAGAAGGAAAATCTAATTTTAAGCCTCTTTGAAATAGGAATTTAAAGCAAGGCTTCACGAGGTAGAGTTAACCTGAATGTACTGCTTATAACTAAAGCGGGTGATAACTTCCAAGAAAATTTAGATGCAAGGACATTATATTTGACTGCGCTTTGGTTTCGAGTAACGGAAAGGTTCCTCGCAAAAACCGTTTTAAGAGAATATAAAATTTAAAATCGTGGAAAATTACCTCGGGGTTTGATTACATTATTTTAAGGTATGAAGATAAAATCTTTAAGCGGTGCTAATATTTTGGTATTTGTTTTACGTTAAGGACAACATTGATGGCAACAAGTGTATGCCTTATGGAACGGATTCATAAACATGTTACGAGACATCTTATTAAATAAAGAAATAAAATTCAATCATTTATGTAGCGTTTGGTTGGCTTCGTGTTCCACTTACATATAATGTGAACAGCGCATCTTTGGTTGATGAAGATAGGACATTGAATTTTGAACGAAATTTCAGGTTTAATTGTCTGTCCTACTCGTTGATCAGTTCTAGCGTGTAGAAGGTCTGAGGTTTGAATCGGCTGGAGACATTGTTGTACTATAAGCCATCAATTGCCGATCATTGAAATATTCTAGCAGCCGGTTAAATTACACATCTCCTCCGAGAGTGTTAGGGGGTGACATTTACACTCACAATCACTTCGACTTGGAAGGCCCCGTGCTTTAGAAGGCTTTTAGAAGGAAATTGAAAATCACGCTGTCTCTTATCCGCGGTTTAAAGGGGAGTTTACGAACATCAAACGACCAGGTGAGGCAAGCCACCAACGAATATAAAGAGCCCATTTTTTCCTTCTTCTGAGCGCTCCATCTTTTAGTTGTTTAGTTTATCCCGCAAAATAAACAGAACTTCTTGTTTGCTCATCTGATCGAAGCAGAAAAAAAAAGGGTAAAAAAAGGAACGAATTCTGGACGAGGGACGGGGATAAAAACGAATGAAATAAGAAATAGAATGTTACTCAGCGCCAGGCCCGAGCAAACAGAAACAAAAGACAAACCCCGCAATGCGCCTTTATTTCTCATTACTAATGCATAAGGAAAATGGTAAATTCTTTTACGGTAGTTGCTGTACATTTGGTAACTGCTACCAGCAATTTGAAGGGCTCCGAGAGACAATGTATTACGTCTTGCCTTTGTTGTTGTTGTTGCTGCTGATTTCAGAAACAGAGAGTGAATCAATTTCTGGATTCTTCTTCTGAGAGTTTCTTTTCCGGTATAGAAATAGCTTGGAAATCATTATTATTGAAAAAGGAATATATTGGTATTTTATTTTATAGGATCGTATTATGAACTCTAAAGAATTTGGTAATATTCCTTTAATTAAAAATTTTAAAAAATGATGTTTTCATTCAAATTGCATATGTAATGAGATTATAAAAGTATAATAAATTGAATCATCATATTGTAAAAACGAAGTTTTCTATTATTAAAAATTAAACAAATAGTGATATAATAAGATGGCAACAAAACATTGAAATATAAATGTGAAGATACAATTTTTACTTAAATCTGTTTCACTAACTATACATTTTCATAATATTGCCAGATTATAATTGCCAGATGCCAGAATGCCAGTTTATAATTTGCAGGTATGGGCAGATCCCATATTAGGTGCCAGATTGTAGAGCGCAGGTACGGGTGAGTCCCACGTTTGGTGACAGATGGGTATAAATGGATGTGGCTGGTTGGGATATTTGAGGCAGAGGCTTGATAATTCACAGTTGTATTATTATTTACACACGCTGAAACACCACACTCATATTAGACATACAATATTTAATACAAAAATCTATATAACAGAAGGTTCATTAGAACTTTGTGGAAGAACTACACTTTTGAGCCCAAACTCGGCAAAGCGCAGGGTTTACACTAAATATGTTTTCTTCAGATGAGAGTTTATAGGTCAACTAAACGTTTCTCAGCAGGTGAGCAGGGTTTGGCTGTACTTCTTCTGGAGTGAGAATGTGTAGTCCAACTGACTATTACTACTGAAGGCTGTAGGAGAGGGAATGCTCTTGACAGCGTGTCGAAGGAAACATGATTATAAAGTGCTATTTTCACAAATTTTCTGCTTTGACGCACTCATTGCATATTGTATCAATACAATCAAAGACTTCAAAGGTAGCATGCGAATGGGAAAAAAATTCGATTCTCGTTAATGGTATGCTTTATTCAGACTAATTTGGAAAATAAATAAACTTTGTGGGGAATGTGCTAGAATATTTCTCATAAGTTGGTTATTTATCATTCAAACTGCATGACTAGAATGTCTCACTTATTTTTATATATTAGTTTATTTTAAAAGGAATTATGTCTAAAAGGAAATAATTATCACTTTCTGAAAAAAAAAATGATGGGGTGTTTATAATAATGTTATCAACGTTAGAGAATTCACCAGTTAAAAGCTAATACTGTTAAGATATCAAATAAATTTTTGTATTGGGACATTAAAGAAATTAAAAATTCCACTACTATATAGTAAATCAAAACACTGAAAGAATCATGTCTGCCATAAATTAAAATTAAATACCTTTTCTGAATTAAAATAACAAAATTTTAAATACACGCAGCCACGGTAGAAAGTTACTCCTTCTTAACTGGAATTCTCGAAACTCTAGTAGACGCTTTTATGAATATCAAATTATGCATTTTTAATGATTAAATAAACACACTCTAGAGTAATGCTAAATAAATTAAAGAAACCTTCTCCGTGCGGCACTCGCTTTGGCATTCCGTTTTCATTAGTCAAGTCAAATATCGCTTCTGTTGAGCAAAATTTAAATCTGCACCAAGTCGAGTGAAATGATTCGACTGAATTGCTGCCTGCGACTGCACAAGGGTGCTTGTGTTCGAAACAAGTGAGCATCCTAGTCAAACCGTGCGTAATCAAACCTTAAAACAAACACAAGAGGGAAAATCTAATTTTACGCCTCTTTGAAATAGGAATTTAAAGCAAGGCTTCGCGATGTAAAGTTAACCTGAATATACTGTTTATAACTAAAGCGGGGGGATAACTTCCAAGAAAATTTAGGTGCAATGACATTCTATTTGACTGCGCTTTAGTTTCGAGTCACGAATAGGTTCTCGCAAACCGTTTTAAGAGAATATAAAGTTTAAAAGCGTGGAAAATTACCTCGGGGTCCTTTTGACTGCATTATTTTAAGGTATGAAGATAAAATCTTTAAGATTTGTAAATATTTTTGGTATTTGCTTTGTGTTATGGACAACATGGAGGGCAACAAATGTATGCCTTATGGAAACGATTCACAAAGTTATGAGACAGCTTATTAAATAAAGAAATAAAATTCAACCTTTCGTTATTTTTAAAGAAAGGTGTATTGTGGATGAAAGGTATCTTGATCTTGTAAGTGTATTGTCTGGTGTTTGCTGGACTTCGTGTTTCACTTATGTATGATATGAACAGCCCATCGACACAGCGACGAAGACAAGAAATTGCACTTCGGGTGAAATTTTAGGTTTAACTATCCGTCCGACTCGTTTATTAGTAGCAATGGGAACAGCTAGCGTATTGGAGGGTTGAGGTTTGAATCCGCTGGTGTCGTTGTAGCAGTTACTGCTTTCAGACACTGGGAAACACGATGTCGATTTTGCGACAATGTGTGTAAACTTGCATCAATTTTCAGGATTTAATTATCGTTTAACTGTTTAGATATTATGTTCTATTTGATCTGCAGTTTTATCCACTTTTCTTTTTGAAATTTACCTATCTTATTTATTTTTTTTTTTGGTTGTCGGAAAGTATGTGCAACCAACGATTCCCTCAAGTCTTTTATAATTGATTTGTGTTCCACCATAGTCAATGAAACCAAGTTTTAATTTTAATTTTTATCAAAAACCAATTTTTAAAAATCCTCTAATTAAGTTACTTCCTAAATAATTTTAGATTAAGATCTTTCTAAATTGTAAAATAAATATTAATTACAAATATTAATCTATGATCACCTTTCTCCTATCCTTGCTGTAAGTTATGCAATTAGAGAGATAATACGGATTTAAAAATTGGTAATACTTATTTACGTTGTTAAAAACTGTAGATTTCCATAATTAGTTTTTGTAGGTTTTTCTACAATGTGGTAACTATTTATCAATCAAATTAAGTTTTTATCATAAAATATTTTTTAATATTTTTATAGTAATAAACAAATTTTTTTTTCGTACGCAGAAATATTTTAATCAAGTATATTAAATAACAGAAATTGTGTAATTTTAAATCTAACAGTTCATAAAATAATTTTGTCATGATTTCCATGCAACATTTCAACATTAAAAGTAATTAAAAAGGAATCCATCACTAGAAAAATTTTTTGCTTAGAATTCTTAAGTAAAACTCATTTACACGAACGAAAATCCCTTTCTACATATCACAAAAACTTCATATTCAAATAATCAAACTAATTAATGAATTGATTTTAATTATCCACTTCAATATTATACGACCTTGCATTGTTGCCACTTGATTTGTTTAAAGTGCCAAGGCCAAATGAGACGCACTGGCTCTGAAAGTCACCAAAGATCGTGACTTTTGGACATCACATAATGCTTTTGGGCGCCTTAAATCGCACCACAAACAATAAAACAATTCAGTTATTTAATTTTTTTTTTTCATTTTATTAAGAGCTTCATTGAAGACTAGTGCTGAAAATTGGCTCTCAAAGTGATAAGTACTGTTATATCATTTGGGCGTCGCCATTTACTTAATGGACTAATATCTGTTTTGCTCCATAGAATTTGATCACCTCTTATTCCTCTGGTAATAAATTTTATGAAATTAAAAGCTTATTTTAAATATGGAATAAAAAAAGAAGTAGCTGGTAAAGAGGTTTTTGAAAGCTTCAGTCAATTGATGACGCGCGACAACAAATTGTTCACCCACTTTGTGGCTGTCTACTGCTGCAAAAAGGAAGTCTGGGTCATTTCTTTTTTATCCACGGTTTTTTTTTTGCAATCTTCGAAGTTAATGTGATCAACTGACCTGAATTCTTTTCAGTCGCTTTATTCATGCAATCGAAGAGACTTTTTGTGGCAAATTGAATAAGAACTGTTGTGGTGAGACGGTTATGTAATAGAGACCTACGTGAATAAACAGAGATAGATCAGATTACTATGGCGAATTTAATTGAAGACTTTAATGGGCAATGAAGCCGTTGTTGATGGGGTAAGAAAGACGAGACTATTTGAAATGTTATACGTGCACCTATGAGTAATGTAGCTTGTATGAAGAATGTGTTTAAAGATATCATTTCCCAATATAAAAAAAATGAATAATGCTCATAGAAAACATTAGTTTCTAATTTTAATAAATACCATTTTACCATTTCAATAAAAAAAAAAATACCACTTTCTAAAAAATAAATAAACAAAAAATACATATAAAAAAAAAATTAAAAAAATATCATTAAAAATAAAAATACTATTAAAAAATACCATTTAAAATAAATAAAAATACCCTAAAAATAAAAAAATACCATTAAAAATAAAAATAACAAAAAAAAAATAAAATAAAATAAAAATACCATTTAAAAATAAAAATTAATATAATTAAAAATATCATTAAAAAATGCCCTTAAAATAAAATGCCGTTAAAGAAATACCATTTTCTAAATGTAATAAATACCATTTTATCATTTCAATAAAAATAAATACCACTTTCTAAAAAAATTTTGTTTTAATATACATAAAACATACCATTAAAAAAAAAACCATTGAAAAAATTTTTAAAAATACCATTAAAAAAAAAAAAATACTATTAAAAATAATTTAAAAAATACCATTAAAAATAAAAATACTATTAAAAATAATTTAAAAATTCCATTAAAATAAAAAAATAAGATTTAAAAAAAAATAATACATTTAAAAAACCTTTTAAAAATACCATTAAAATAAAATATACCGTTTTCTCATTTTTGTATTATTAAAAAAATAGAACACGTGAAGTTTGGGATATTTCAGTGGCATAGGAAAATAAGTTATTTCTTATCCCACTTGGTCGGCAGCAAGATCTAAACCTCTGAGAAAAACCGACAAATCATGATAAAGGGTAAGAATGGAGTAGAATTTAGACATATGGAAATGTATACACATGGAACAGAATTTCAATTACTAAAAACCAGATAAAATTCCCTTCCAATATTATTATCAAATGAAATAAAAAAACGTATAATCATTTACGTAATGGAAAAACTCATTCATTTTTTTTTATCTGGTGCATACTTAAAATATATTAATAAAAATCTTTTTTAGAAATGGTAATCATTGTAAATAATTAAGGATGAAATAAATGATTAATTTATTTCAATATTTTATGCAGTTATTCTATCATCTGTGTTGCCGTTTCTTATCCGATCTTTTGAACGATAGCAACATCTAGACCACGTCCCTGAACCTGTTGACGAGTCGATAAAAAGGTAAAAAATGCAGCTTCTTTTTGTCCTTGATACCTTGAGGCACAAAGACATATGGCACCCAAAGGAAGAAGTCTGACTTTATATTTTATACACCCGGTTATACCCCTGGCACTGGGGCACCCATTTTAGTCGCCTTTTTTACGACATGCATGGGCCAGTGGGGCCTATTGAACCCGGGCTCACACGTGGTATATGTATATAATATACAATTTCGGCTTAATTTAAATTTTACTTTGAAAAAAATGTTTGTACATTTCAATGATTCATTAGTTTTTATAGAAGTTCTTAAATGGTTGCATAAAGTAATAAAATGGAACACGGAAGAAATTGTTAAGAAATGTTTAATTAGGAGAAAAATAAATTAAATTAATTTATAAGAATTTAATGTAATGATGTATTGCAATTGGCTCTTTTTATTTTTAGTATTGTAAAAGTTAAAAAACGAATTTTATATTTTATTTTTAGGATATACTCTTTGGTCTTAAAAACTTATAGGGTACTAGTTGAGCAAGTATTTTAAGTTTAATTGAATATAATAAGGGGAAATATATCAATAAATATATGTATAAAATATACGTAATTTAACACCTAAACAAATATAAAATCTTAATTTGATAAATAAGGAAACTTATTATTTTTCCCTTTATTATAACAATTACATAAATTTAAATTGATTTTGTAAAAGGCATTGTAATATATAATATGTTACGAAAATATAAGTACAAATATTTAGAGGAGATGAATAACATCTAAAGGAATGAGAATTATACTGGAACCTATAGCTGCAAATTACACAGTAAGTGAATAGATGGCTGTATCCATCGGTGTACTACTATTGGGAGATTTTTATTAGTGATATTTTTATACCATTAACCATTCAGCATAATTTTCGCGAAGTATCTGATGTTTCTAGAACAGGTTCTTCCAAGAATATTTTAGCATGTTCCATCAAATGTCAGACAGAAATGTCAGGTTTCATCATGGTAGGATGTCTCCGTATTATGGAAAGTACGTTTGTGCCCATTTAAACCTGTCCTTTGGTCAACGATGGTTTGGGATTGCTGAAAGATATGTTTGTCCGGTTCCCCACTCAAATAATTTAACGAGGTTTGGATTCATTTTCTGTGGTAGTACTTCAAAGCTGTCGTTCATGAATCATATAGTGCAGCTAAAATGAAACTCCAATGACATGGGGATTCACCCCAGTGCTTCTATTTTTTTTATGCACAAGAAGTTCCAAATTAGAGCATTCGACAACTTCCCATTGATGTCACACATATATCGCGTCAGTATAAAGTAGCGGTAAATTTCCATTCAAACTCACGCATGTAACATTAAGAAATTTAATAATCTAGTATGAACTAATATATCATTTATAATAATACCACTAGTACCCATTTATACTGTATGCCATTTATAATAATTATGCCTAATAAATGTTTTCCCACTATTGTTTGTATTTACGTGGAAAATCTAAAATGCTCAATATTAAAAATATGTTGTGAACAATATTTTTGAAGAAATGACAAATTTATGAAATAAAGGAGCTTTTGCTGTTCTGTCTTAAAATAAACCATCTTCTAAATACTTAGTAGAACAAAAATATCCAAATGGAGAAAATTGTCACTTCTTTGCTCAAAATCGTTTCCCCAGATTTCGAAAACCAGATGAATAAGACCAGATGAGTACTTATCCAAACCCA